>JASPKZ010009455.1:0-68869 GCA_030220185.1 Diploptera punctata | reverse complement strand
CGTTGTGGTCTCGAAGTAGGCGTGCGGCCTTTATCAACTTAGAGTGGCCAGGGTTCGATTCCCTTGTCGGGAAAAAACATACTGGATGAGGTTTTTGTTCGGGGTGGTTTTCTCACCTGTAAGAACAAATATCAGGAAGCTTAGGGCCCAACGGTCCCCGAAAAATATCCGGCCATCACCATTAAAATATCATCCCTCACCAGGGTGGAAAGCAACGGGGAAGCTAACCACACCTATAATTCCCTAGTAAAGCTGCAAAGCATAGCATGGAAATGCTATGATTACAGGTGAAACCAATACAGATAGAATGACCAAAAAATTGAAAAGTAGAATACAAAACGCAGAAATGAACTTCCTTAGAAGAACAAAAGGCTGCACAAGATTGGATCGGATAAGGAATGAAGATATGAGAACAGAGTTAAAATACTATATCCATTGGATGAGAAAATCAGAGAATATTAGAGAGAAATTGGTTTACACATGTGGAAACAATGAATATATTCAAGATTACCAAGAGCAGCATTTCAACTACAAGCCAAGAGGTTCAAGGAATATAAGGAAGGCCAGTGAAAAAGATGGACAGAACAACTGTGAGGCGGAACAGGCAATTTTCCTAGCCCGTGAAGTGAAGAAGAAGAAGAAAGAAGAATACAGATAGATGGTTGTGAGAGAGCTGGATCTTAATATATCGCAAGAAAAATGTAAGTAAACACCTTCGAAAAAAATGAAGTCGAGCTTATGGACCGATTAAGGAAGGTTGCGTGTGGAGAAGCAGATATAATGAGAGTGAGCTATGTGGGCTGTATAAGGAACAGTATATTTCCATGAGGTATAAACTCAAAATAGTGTTCATGTTCCTCGCATGGAGAGCATAGAACGTAATCCCAAAGACTAATGTCTCTATACAAAATATAGGGGGCAAGTGAATGGTGAGAGAAAGAAGAAGAACAGATGGATTGCTGCTGTGGACGAGGATGCAAAAGATATTCTAGTAGTGAGAATTGGAAAAAGAAAGACCCTAGATAGGCAAATTTGGAGGGGCTTAATACAGGAGGCCAAGGCCTGTGCACTCGGGCTATAGCGCCATAGAAGAGGAGGAACTTACGGTTAAATGTTGTAAAACGTGATTCCCTCGACGAGAAATCACGAGACTATCTGCCTTTAAGATGATTGGATATCAAGTTTTTTGTATTCAATTTGTACAGGGCGAGATGTTGAAGTTAATGCAATCTAGTTAATGGCTACAAAGAAATAAAACCCTAAGTCCCGACTGGATTTAATTACTTAATTTGTCAGTTGATTTTTTTAAACTAAGTCGACATTTTCTCCTGCTGCCATGGATATAAAGTAAACGAAATGTTGTGTACATACAAATAAACTATTGGAACAAGTAAAATGGATCTCTGTGTACGTCTCCGTATTAAATACATCCAATATTCTAAATATCCCCCATTTGTATATTTATAATATACAAATACATTAATAGTTACCATGTTTGTGTTTTACATGTCTCACTCAACGTAATATTACTAATAATAATAATAATAAAATATAATTAATAATATAATATATATATATATATATATCATCGGTTGATTAATGTCTTAACATCGTCCGATTCCTAATAGCCAACTTTGTCGGCCCATTCAATCTCCTTGTTGTAATATTTCTCCTTCAATGTATAAATTTGATCACTGACTCCAGGAGGTTTCTGGTCTTCCTCTGACTCGTCTTCCCTCAGGTTTCCCTCCAGGTTCATGCAGCCATCTGTCTTTGTAGTAGATATATTTTCTCCTAAAAGCTGCATGTTGGAGTTCCTTTAAAATATCTTCATTCCTCTGATGGTTAAGTACAGTATATCCAGCAGTTCTGCGCATGAATCTCATTTCTGCACCTCTTAATCTGATGATGTCTTTCCTTTTTAGAACCCAGATAATTCTACCATACAGGAACGTCGGGAGGCCCGTGAGTTCTATAATCATTTGAGCCTTGAATGTTTTTTTTACAAGATGTGGTTTTAAAATATTTATTGATTGCATAATGTTTATTATTACTTAGTTATTCCATCCATCCATAGTTAATTCTGCCCGAAGTCAGGTCCTCCACTGCAATCATAGGCATTTTCATGCTGTTCTTGTAGCTTTACTAGGGAATTGTAGGTGTGGTAGCTTCCCGTTGCTTTGCACACCGGTGAAGGAAATGATGGCCATATGATTTCGGGGACAGTTTGGGCCTTAAAGTTTTCCTGACATTTGTCTTACAGGTGAGGAAAAACTCCGATAAAAACCTCACCCAGAAAAAACTATCCCGACCGGGGATTGAACCCGCGCCCGCTGCGTGACAAGGCAGCACGCTACCTCGAGAGCACAGCGGTGGACACTTAGTTATTTGGACGAATATAATTCGAGATGGATTAATTAGCTTTGTTATATGATTGTAAATCGTAGATCACAAAAGTCATTTATATATCAATACAAATCATGTATTTATTTATTGATGTAAGTATGTTTTCTTTGTAATATTAAATTAAGGGACGGTGTCCACCACTGAATGTTTACAATCAGATCACATGACTTGAACAAACAGGGAGTGATAGTGTACAGCATGCAGTGAAGGTCACACGTGAGGATCTTCAAACTTATATTTCATCGAAATGGTACGTTTCCGGACATGAGTACCTTATCAAAACTGCATCTACTAAGTCCCCTCTACAACGCCTAGAAGTCTGTAATACTTATTCTGAAACAACCTGTATATTCATTCCTCTGGAATTCAGTACAAAGTCCTTCAAATTTTACCATAACAATTTTCAAAGCTTTGTTGTTCATTTATCATTGTTTCTCGATTAATTATAAAAGTCGATACATAAGTAAGTTGAGTATGTTTGAGAATCCACTTATCATTTCTGTTTCAGAGTACTATCAGGAACTTTGATATTTGTAGTGAAGTAATAACTTGTGCAATAGTTATATAATTGGAGTGGAGAGTGGATACTGAGAGCGCAGCCGATGTGAACGTGCTTGGGTCAAAACTTTTACTGTGTTTAACAAACAGGCTTGTACTAATGTGAGCCGAGTTGATTGCGTTTAACAAGTTTACACTATTGCAAGATTATTCCACTTTAAGGGGTGGAGTTTGTAAAGGGGGGGGTAAAAAAAGTCCGTTTACGCAGGAACTAGTAAACTAAACTAATTCGTGATCAAGTCGAAATTATGTTCCCATTTTTATTTATTTTATTATTTATTTATTTATTTATTTATTCTGGTGGAGTTACGGCCATGTAGCCTTCTCTTCCACTCAACATGACAAAAGTTACATTAGAATATAGCAATCAAATTAACTCTAACATTACTTAATACATGAAAATTTGATCAATAAATTATACGTTAAATATACGGGATGAATCATAAATATGGCTATATATATTGATCGCGTTGTGTGATGAAAATATTACCATTACAGGAAATATGAAATTACCGTTGGAAAGTCCAATTATTCAAATTACAACAATGGAATAAAACAAAACAGTGTAGAACTTACGTCATTAGTCAAAATGACGTTGAATATGCAACAGCAAATTACAATTGCTGCATGGGCAATAACGTATGCTAATGATCCTGAGGCCGCAAGACGGGCAAGACGTGAGTTTAACGTAGCATTGCAGCCGTTCGACTGTGGGGAAGTGGAGAAAACGACTGCTTGAAAAGGGAAGGATGCAGAAAATCAAACCGTCTGGAAGGCCTCAAATTAGCACGGATGCAGAAACAACGAAGATAATTGTGGAGGCGTTCGATGCTAGCCCACAAAAATCAACCCGCCAAGCTGCACGTGAGCAGTGATTTGTTTTGTTTTGTTCTATTGTTGATAATTTGAAGGATTCTCTTTCCAATGATAACATAATATTTAGTTTAATAATAATATTTTCGTCACAAAATGCGATCAAACGTATAGCCATATTTCTGATTCACTCTGTAGTATATTTGTAATATTCACGCCGATGGGAATCTTAACTAGTTGCTCTTCAAAACCTCCTCCCCTTAAAAACTGATTGATTTTAGGTAATGAAGTAAAATCTGTAAGACTAACATCGATAACATTAGTATATTACAATGCGAAGTTGGGAAGTGGTTTTTACAAAATCGAGGAAGAAACTGTTTAACAACCGAACGGTAGCGAGATTTTTAATTTCCCATATTCTGCCAAAACACTTCACAAACGTGCTTGTGCATTATTTTTAGCGCGATGGTGTTTTCAAAATAATAAATAATAGTAAAATAATATCTTTGTTGTAAATATTTGCGTCCATTTGTAAACAATTGGCTAACGTTAACAGTGTGGGCAATGTTTATTAGTTGAAAACAACAGGAGGCCGTGAGACCAATTTAGTGTAGAATGGCGGGCAAGTACGTATTTGTTTTATATTGTTTCAAATAAAGCTCAGTTCATTTAAAATGCAACAATTTGTTTCATATAATCTATATTAACTCTAACTGTTGTATATATTTTTGTTGTATGTACATTGTATGTAGTAGTATACATAGAGAGCAGTGGTTTTACTTCCCACACGCGTGTTTGTAATATATGTAATATTACAGTATAATTATTTTTATTGCAGTATAGTTATTTAAGGTTCCTCAATTCCCGAAAGCAATGTAGGAAGTTGATCTTTCAATCATGGGTCGCCATTGCTGTAAGTACGACAAACGCACTATCGCGCAAATGATGTTCATTGATAAAAATTATTTTCTGCTTAATTTTTTTGAGACGATTAATTACAATCGCACAATTTGCGGGGGAAAAATCATATTTAAATTCCTTTGAAATTCTTCAAATATTGCATTTCCTACTTTAATTCGAACTATACAGATCCAAAAAAAAACAAAAAATGGGAGGACGAGGAGAGGAGAGGGAGAGAGAGAGAGAGGAGAGAGAGAGAAGAGAGAGGGACGGAGACGAGGAGGAAGAGAGGCAGGAGAGAGAGAGGGAGAAGGAGAGAGAGGAGAGAGAGAGAGAGAGGAGAGATGAGAGAGATGCAGGGAGAGGAGAGAGATCTGGAGATGGAGAGAAGAGAGAGCGAGACAGGAAGGAGTGAATAAGAAATATAGGTTGAGGAATGAAGTAGGCCATATAGTAACAATTTTTTCGACGCTTTGAAAGGCTGTCACTTATATATTAAAGAACAAATTATTTCTATATTAGGAGAAAACATTTTCGCTCTAAAGCGGAATTTGAATCCAGATCTCTGGATCTCTCCGTTCCACGTTCTTCATGAATTAAGCTATCTAGTCTATTAATGAGAGATCCCAGCAGAACTCATAAATTCAGGAGGAGAAAAATTGATAGAAAAGATACGCTGGTTGCTTAGTATGATTTGGGAAAAAGAAGCTCTTCCCAGATGAATGGAAGGAATCAATTATCGTTACCAATTTATAAGAAAGGAGATAAAACTGATTGCAACAAACTACAGGGGCATCTCATTACTTTCAACTTCGTACAAAATTCTTACAAATATATTAGTAAGCAGACTTACTCCCTATATTTATGACATGCTAGGAGATCACCAAGGTGCATTTAGAGGGAAACAGTGTCTACAAACAGATCAGATTTTTAGTATAAGACAGATTTTAGAAAAGAAAGGGGAATATAATGGTACTGTATATCCAACTATATGTAGACTTCAAAAAAAAAGCATATGATTCAATTAAGAGGGAGAAGTTATATAGTACCTGTTGGAGTTCGGAATTCCTAAAAAGTTAGACTTCTACGAATGTGTCGAAATGGCTCAAAGAGTAGGGTGCGTGTAGGCAAACCGTTTTACAGACACACTTGAAATCCAGAATGGGTTGAAGCACGGAGAGTGCACTATCTCCTCTACTATTAATTTTTGTTACTAGAGTATGCCATTACATCTTTAGAGAAGGAGCAAGGCTTACAACTGAATGGTATTATAATAAGCTGTTAGTTTATGCTGATGATATAGTACTATTAAGCCGATTAGCGAGGAGATACTAAAGGCCAACACGCACACACCTATGAGTTAACACTAAGAAATTAGGACTGGAAGTAAATATCAGTAAAACTAAATATGTGGTTCACACGTAGAAATTCAGTATATAGTGGAAATGGACAGCTAATGACAAATGAGGGACATTTTCGAGGAAGTGGATGAATTCAAATAACCTAGAAGAAACAATAAGTCACAAATAGGAATGAGAATGCACAAAGAAATTAAACATAGGCTCAATTCTGGAAATGCATGCTATTATGCATTGCAGAGCTTTTGATGTCCCAACTCCTTTCAAGAAACGTTAAGCTGAAAATATATAAAACTATTATTCTACCAGTTATATTATATGGGGTGCGAAACATGGACTCTTACTTTAAGGGAGGAAAGGAGATTACGGGGATTTGAGAATAAAGTTCTTAGCAAAATTTTGGGACCAAAGAGAGATGAACAGACAGGTGAATGGGAAGACTTCATAACAATGAACTACATGGTCTTTATAGGAAGCCAGATATAATAAGAACAGTTAAGTCTCGTAGACTGCGATGGGCAGGACATGTTGCACGTATGGGGAATGAAAGACGTGCATGGAAGCTTCTTGTTGGAAAGCCAGAAGGAAAAACGCCCAGTTGGTAGACCAAGAATGAGGGTGGGAGAACAACATTAACTATAATTTGAGGGAAGGAGATTATACAGGGAATGATTGGAAAGCATTAGCTCAGGATAGATATGTATGGAGAGCTTATGTCCGCGCGGCCATGAATCTACGGGTTCGATAGTGCCAGTGAGTAAGTAAGTAAGTAAGTCTCTTGATATAAACAGAAATGTTTTCTCTTGTACAACTAGACTCCCTACGCTTCAAATCGAGAAACCTTTGTTCAACATACTTTCTAGAAGCTTCTTATTCAAGAGGAATTTTTAATGGAGAATTTTTAACATTACTTTCTTAGCTAGTATAGCATATGTTTGATGTGTTATTATTCTTGTAACACTAAGTTTTATTTAAGAAAATATATGTTTTTCTTATTTCGTTTTAATATTTGTGACTTCTAGTAATTCGTATAATATTATACTAGTGGAAAATGTAAAGTAGAAACATCTCTGCCCTAACATTACTGCAAAAGACGAATTGTAAAAATTTGCTTGCACAAATCTTTAGATTGCCCTTCAAAATTAATTTACTTTGAATTCAACTTGCTAAGAATTGAACTAATTTTTAAGCACATATTACCTACTTTTTTCCTTAAAAGTAAGAAGGAATTTGAAGAGAATAATCCTATAACACCACACAAAATACTACTGATTTTGTTACATCTACCTAAATTCTACATAACTGCTGAATCTAACTATAGAATATATCTAGGACCCAAATTATATAATTAATTAACTAGATCCAAATCCAGAGCTAAGAAAGCTAAACATAGATAGATTTAAATATTTTAAAAATAATAAATAAGCAGTAACCTTTTTTGTTTGATATTATTATTTCCTAATGTGTTTAATTACTTTCTTCACTTTCGTTTAATGTATTATAAATGTTTTGTTTATATCATTCTTCTTTACATTATTTCTTTGTGTTTCAGACTGTATTTTATATCTTGAAAAACTTACTCCCATAATTGTTTTATTTTTTATTTGTTTTCTTTAATTACCTTCTTCAGTTTGGTATTAATCTAATCTGTATTGTTTTGTTTACTTTATTCTTCTTGTATTATTTTTTAAGTCTTCATGTGCAAGAATTTATTTTGAACCCTGAAACTGGCTCCTAAATGTATGTATTTAAATTAAAAATTGCAATATAGCCTATACTCTACATATATTTATTATTTCGGTAATAACAGCTTCCGAGCACGAGCATTTGCTCGTGTCAATCCTGTGTACAAACTTTATTTATGAAAAAAATTATCATTTTAATTATTCGTATACATTTCACTAAATAAAAATGTAGTGTTAATAATATTTATACTACTACTACTACTACTACTACTATACTACTACTTACTACTACTACTACTAATAATATATATAATAATATACTAATAATAATAATATAATGTATTGACAGTTTTACGTGGGGCCTGCGAAGGTCGTTGGAATGAAAATGCATAAGCGGTGAGGAAAATGATATATGGGTGTTTGTGACACACTAGATTCTGTTTTTTTTTAGTGCCCCACTTTGAGACAGGAAATTCTCTAAATTGATTCATCCACAGAAGTCAAACTTTGTACTTGTTCGTAAACAATGTGAGAAAGTGAAGTGAGGGAGACATCTAACTCAATGAGCAATTGTGTAAAACCAACCAGTGTTTAAGGGGAGGAGATTTTGATGAGAGATAAAAAGCAGTTCGTTATCTAAACGTTATATCGATAATTTAATTACACAATTTTATTAACAATTTTGTGTTAACTAAGAATATATTAACTAAATGGAACTGTCATACCCGTGCATTCATACCAGGGCAGCGCGGAGATGAACTCTCCATACATCATCAAATATGGGGTAAAATGTTTCCAATCATCATCTTTATAATTCTCCTCTCTCAAACCATGAGTAATGTTATTCTCTCGCCTAATTTGGAAACTTTCCCTCTGGTTTTCCTACATTACGTTTCCATGTTTCTCTTTCATTCTATATTCTTGCAAAATATTGCCCATCACATTCGACGAGACTTAACTGTTGTAATTACATATGGTTTACCATAAAGATAATGCTGCTCAGTGTTATGTAATCTTCTCCATTCACTTGTGTGTTCATGCTCTTTGGTACAAATTCCTAACAAATTTATTCTCAAAATCCATAATATTTTATCCTTCCTTAATATAGAAAAATCATGCTTCGCATCCACGTAATATAATTGGAAACCATAAGCTTTTTAATGATTTTAAATTTATTTTGTAGAGAATTCGGGACGACAAGAGTCCCAGGAATGAATAATAACATGCGTGTCCAGAGTTGAGCATATGCTCATTTTTTCTGCACTTCATTCCGTTTGTAATTCTCGTTCCTAGGTATTTGATTTCAGTCACTTCTTAAAAATTTTCTTCATTCATCCATCCTTTATATATATATATATATATATATATATATATATAATACATATCAAGGGTGGTCTTATTCTTAATTTTATTGATATGTACTTCCAGCCCCAATCTTGTAGTTTAATTAATAACAAATAGAGGATGTCTCTAAAGTCATTATCCATTTCCATGAAAACGCTACTGTTTTTTTTCTTTTCTTTGCATACACAGTTAGCTTAGGACAACGTGTTTTGCATGGAAGAACGTGTTGTCATAATTTGTGCACGGGTATACGGATTGTCATATAAAGACACCAGATTTGAATTTACCCATGAACTCCGTAAACCAATCCCAACAAAGGCACTGCATATACACTGCATACCGGCAGTGTGTGTGGTGAGGCACGGCATGGAGGACCACGCGTATCGCACAAAATGTGCAGCAGGTTCATATTGATATTGCTAGTGATAGCCCGAACGCTTCAACTCAACGCCTCAGTAGAAAGTGAAATGCCTCTCGCAACACAATGTGTAAAACTGCACGTTTCACCTCTATGAGAACGTCCTTATCACGTCTGCTTGATTTACGGAATCGTATCACAGAAGCAGCAGGTTTTTTATCGGTTTAAATGTTGATCAATACTAGTAAAATTCATATCAAATTCCGTTGAGGTGAAGTCATATGATGAAAGTTAAAAATTAGTTCTACCTGTTGGTAGGTGCCGTTGTCCTCAATTTTGTTAAAATATTGTATATAAAATTAACTGGAGCGCTTTCGGAAGTTATCTTCCATCTTCTGCAGGTTGAGCTTCCGCTACTCGTTGTTGTTGTGTACGGTGATGTATACTCCAACTGTTTGTAGCATCAACTGACGTGTTTTTGACGTCAAACCCATTATACGAGATCGTCAAAAACAAGTCAATTGCAGCTACAAACAGTTGGAGTATACATCACCGTACACAACAACAACAACAACGAGTAGCGGAGGCTCAACCTGCAGAAGATGGAAGATAACTTCCGAAAACGCTCCAGTTAATTTTATATACAATATTTCAAATGTTAAGGTATACATTTCGTTTCACAGCTGAAAGATGGAGTATGTATTTTCACCTAGATGGCGGTCATGTAGAAAGGCAGTAGAATATGTGTTAAAACTTCACAATAACATTGCTTAATCAATCATTGCCTTCCTTCATCGAAATGAATAGTGACGTATAGATATTCTGTACAATGCATTTCCTCTCTATCGCTTCTGAAGTCATTAACATATTTGAGTTAATTAAAGATACATTCAGCTATTTCCAAAATAACACAGCTATTGATGTTGTTCTTATAAAATGCTTTTACTTAGTAGGGGAAAAAAACTATATGTATTACCGCTCCAAGGGCGGGAATTTATTGACGAAGCATTATTTTTAGTATGAATGCCATATGAGTCATCTAGTAGACAATTAAGTTACTATTTGAATAGGGATGGTCGATTAAACTTTGTTCACGGACTTAATTTAGCCTTGAGGTTCTTTTACGAGCCAGAAAATCTTCAGACTCCAAATCCACGACTTAAAGTTCCTCCCGGATGACCTGTAGCTGGGATTTTTCCATCCTAAAAATCCATCGATACCGGTAGAATTTGACCCCGCGACCCTCGGGACTAGAGGCAAGAAACATCAGCACTAGTTCATCGATATATGCATAAAATATTGCTATTAGTTTTAGTTTTTTTTTACAAATTAGCAGCAGTTGGTGACATTTCATTTATCAATTCCAGGGAAACAATTTCTGTGTAAATACATAATGTATTTATAAAGCTAACATTTATTTTATGCACTTTTTTAAATCTTTTTACTGTAAATTTGGAAATTTCTATTTTTATTTACATGTTTTTCCATGTTTTAGAGTTCACAGCATAATAAAAAAACCTCGATATACTTTACATATTTAACGAACATGTATCCCCTTCATATACTAATAAGCTAATTAAAAATAATTTAAAATTCCATTAAAATTTCAGATTACATCCACTTTATAAATAGAGAGCTAGGTTACGGATTATCCTATTTTTAAATACATTAATAAATCCGTAAACTATATATTTTGCAGTATGCTAGTGATTGCCCGACGTGCATTGCTACTTACTTACTTATTCACTGGCACTATCGAACCTGTAGGTACATGGCCGGCGCGGAAATAAGCTCTCCATACATCCCTATCCTGAGCTAATGCTTTCCAATCATTCCCTGTATTATGTACTTCCCTCAAACCATAGTTAATGTTATTCTCCCACCTCATTTTGGTCTACCAACTGGGCGTTTTCCCTCTGATTTCCTACAAGAAGTTTCCATGCACGTGTTTTCATTCCCCATACATGCCACATGTCTTGCCCATCGCAGTCTACGAGACTTAACTGTTCTTACACTCGTCATATCTGAAAACATGTAGAATAAGTTTTTTATTCCTATTCAACTCGTTTTTTCCTCACCTGTAAGACAAATGTCAGGACGCTTAGGGCCCAAAAGTCCTTGAAAATCATCCGGCCATCATCATCATTATCATCATCATTTCACCGGTGTGAAAAACAACGGGAAGCTACCACACCTATAAATCCCCAATAAATCTGCGAAGCATAGCGTGAAAATGCTATGATTGCAGTGAAAAAACCTGCCTTCTTCTTCCTCCTTTCCAGGATTAGGTCAATGCGACCTGTTCCGGTCTCAATTCCATCGTTTCCTTGGCCGTCTCAAAGATATTTTTCCATGTGGTTTATAGGCGTTGATCTTTTTGGGTAATCTTGTATTGTCCATTCTGTCTAAATGTTCTTTCCATTGGTATTTGTGCTCGTCTAGTTTATCGAGTATTGAAAATATCTCCAGTTCATTTCTTATTGATTCATTGTGTAATCTATCCATGCGTGTACATCCTTTTACGGATCTTAAAAATTTCATTTCAGTGGATTGAATGTGTGAGATATCTTTTTTTTTGTAAGTACCCAATATTCGTATCCATATAAAAGAACAGGAACAGCCATAATTTTATAAAACCTGAGCTGAGTTTCTCTTCGAGTCTTTCGGAGAGTTATTCTTATGGTGCCACACATAATTTGATATCGGTTTAATTTATTGTGTATTTCACAATCGTAGCTGTATGTTATAGCTGAACCAAGATAGTTAAAGTGTGCTATCTGTTCTATTATTTCATTATTCATTACTATTTTTGCTGTGACTGGCACTTTGCCCTGAAAAGCCATAATTTTAGTTTTTGAAGTTGAGACTTCGGGCAAAATTACTATGGATGGATGGATGATGGATTCAACTTGTAAAATTCACAATATGGCCCGCGGAAACATGAACGACGATTAAGTGTGTGGCGCTGTGTATAAAAACGCGCGCGTATTTGAATGCAAATTTCATTTTACTGTAAAAACACGCGTTTATTCGAATGCAACGTTGTGATGACACACGAGTCGTTGATTTAAGATTTAAGATTTATTTAGCCTGGTGGAGTTAAGGCCATGTGGCCTTCTCTTCCACTCACCAGGACAAACATATATATTACATAAGAAATATAACAATCTTAATTAACTCTAATATTAAACACTAAGTAAAAATTTGATCAAAAGATAATATCTAATATACATATTACGATCTATAATACACCAGTTATTATTAGTTAAAATTAAGACTAAAACTAATAATAAAATGTATACAAGCAAGACATATTAAATTGTCCCTGTCTAGTGTATATAAAAAACAGGAAAATAATGAGATATAGAAAACTAATTTTACGATTATACAATATTTAAAACAAAACAAATAAAAATATTTGTTATTCTTAATATTATTTACGTAAATAATTAAATATATTAATATTGCTAAAAGAATACTATCAGTGAGGTGTATAAGTTAGTTTGTTATTAAATAATTCTTTAGTTTGTTTTTGAAGGATGTTATAGTTTGGACAGTCTCTGACATAGGGTGGAAGGGAATTCCATGTTTTTGGTAAGTGACACCGTAACAGATAATGAATTAGGAACTTCCAAATGCGTCCCTGATCCGTTTTCTGGAAGATACGTACTTTCGAGTGTTCGGGTGGCAGTCAGTATGGGCTGTCCAGCCGCTTCGGGAAATTTGAGGACTGCTTCGCCGGTTATATAAGACCGGATGGAGACCACCAAACAGTCAGTGAATCACGAGCGAGTCGCGAAAACCAGTCTTGTTCGAGCTATGGACTAGTAAATGTTACCTAACCGCGAAGACAAGTAGATGTGCTGATCTATTAATAAATATGAACTTCTTGGAATTTATGAGATCGGGTGTAAGAGTTGTGATATGAAATACGTTGAACAAACACGAAAATCGATTTTAACTAGATTTAAAGTGCTTATGCCCATTCCCAATAAATAGAATTGCCAAATCTTGGGTTGCTCAACATATTTCTAATTATAGTAATTTTATTGATAAGAGTAATCTTAGACTGATTACATGCGTCATTGATTCCCTAAGAGTTTGGAGATTTATAAAAAATATGAATAATGACAGGAGTCATATACCGGTCAGCGCCCTCTTTTTTTTTGATTAATGGAAAGGAGGATTGTACTGATGATGTCTATCAGCAATCTGAAATTGTCAGTCACGTCATATGACGTAATAAGAACTGTTACTGATATTGCGTTTATAAATTTTAGCCTTTTTTTATACAACCAGTAACTAGTCTTGATAATGATTGTATCGCTATTGAAACCCGTTGACTATTTTAATACATTAGTTTGGTGATTTGGGTTTTATTGATATTGTGTAATTTATTGATAATGTGTTGGTTTTTGCCATAATCGAATGGGAAGAACTGTGTTATAAAACAAATTGTGAAGAAGAGACACTCTTAACAGAAAATTGTATATGTGCATAGAGTGAATTAGTGAGAAAACCATAAAGAAAATTTAAAAAAATCTATGTGTAATAATTTGTGAAGTTAAAAGAAATTTAATGTTTCATAGCCAGTCCCATTATTGACAATGTGATATGTTGTATACAAATTGTGTGATAGGCAGACATTTAAATTTTGTCAAACTTGCTTCTAGCTTTAGTCAGCAGCCCTTAATACAATCAATTAAGATTGAATTTAGGTATATTCCAATTCAAATTCTATCCCCTTAAAAATATAACTTTATGAATACAGCTTTAAATCATGGATCTCCTATAATTGTATAAACTAATGCTACATGTCAGGAGAATATTTATTAATTTAACATATTTGTGGAATAAATGAAGTTTTCAGATCTTTATTTATTACGTTTACTATTTTATTAAATTCTATATTACTAGTATAGATTTATTTTCCTTAAAAAATAGATAATTCAGAATTCTGAAGGTTTATTTTTATGACCTGAATAGTCCTTTGTGAGTTGTAAAACAAACTGTCAATTTGTTTTCTTTCCTTTTGAAAATGGAAGCCGTAGATTCAGAGGTTCATTCAATTATCCGTTGTTATATTTCTTTCCAGACAGAATGTGAATAGCGGAACGTCTCTGGAGCCTGGACGTATTCCAGTTTTCAATACCTTCCATCTTTGTCTTTGTTTGTTCCACGTTTGTTTATTTCATTGAAAAACATAACTACTCGCTGACATTATCGAACCTGACGTTCATCGCTACAATACACGTTATCCATATAGTCCTATCCTTACCCAATAATTTCCCAACTAACATCTCGTTCCGATTGTCAAAGGTGGAAACTTAAATCTCTTACTATCCCAAGGTTCCTGTATAGGATCACTTTTATTTTAATAAGTTTAATCCTGAAGAAACAGACTTCTTAAATAAATTAGTAGGTATTTTCAGTCCAAGATATGAATGGCAACTCTAATGACATTAGCCAATAAAGCAGGATAATCTTGTAACACAATTGCAATATATTTATATAATTATTTATTTAGCAGGTTTCACATTTTCATGTGTCCAATTAACCTACCGTAATTCTCCTCCACATCTTTATCATTCCAATGTCTACCGTCCAATCCTTTTTCCCCTCATGCCGCTCAAAACATCACCAATCCGCGTTATTTTTGGCCGTGCTCTTCTTCTTCTACCATGTGACACCCATTTTTAGTATTCTGGGAACTGTCTTCTGCATTCTTTTTACACGACCGTACCATTTTTAAATCTTTTTTTTTATTAAATCCGCAGTTGAAGTTTGAACATTCATATTTCGTTTAATTACACTGTTTCTTATTTTATCTCTTCTATAAATGCCACCTGAACGACATAAAAAATACGTTTTTGCAGATATAATTTACTTATTGTTCTGGATTTTAATTTCCATGTTTCTGCACCGTATGCCATTGTACTCTTTATCATTGTATTAAAAATACATATATATATATATATACAACTGGAGTAACATTAAGGGATAGAATGAAAAGTGATGAGATAAGGATGCAGTGGAATAGTAGGGAAATGGTTGAATGCAGGCTTCACGGCCGGTAATCATAATGTTGAGTGATTCCGGGTTATGTGGCCGTGGTCCATAGTTGGTGTTGATACCAGACGTTTCGCCCTTAACTGCGGAGGGCATCTTCAGTGGCCACGCCCACTCACCCTGCACCCACCACTAATACAAACGTCCACAACGTCCGCAGCGCTCACTCTAAGTAGATCTTCCGACCAGGAAACACGCCTAGAAGCACTCGCCACTGAAGATGCCTTCCGCAGTTGAGGGCGAAGACGTCTGGTATCAACACCAACTACGGACCACGGCCACATAACCCGGAATCACTCAACATTAAGTAGGGAAATGGTTGAACATATACAAAATTATCAGATTAAATGGTTCCAACACGTCCAGAGAATGTCAAATTCCCGTTTACCAAAGATGATTTACCACCTCAACCCTAACGGCAAAAGAGACCTCGAAGACCCTTCCAACCGAAGGAAAGATCAGTTTTTGTAGTCGCAGAACGGGGCATCATCACCCAATACTGCATTCTACTGAAAATAAATCGAACTGGGAATGCAAAATTTTTCTTTCTTAGTGGACCATTTAGTTTATTATGGGATATTATAAAAATGTTAAAGACAGTTTTAAATAAGTAAGTGAGGAAGATAGACATGTAGTATGTAGGTGGCATGTAGTATTTAGCATGGCCTTTGAATTTTAATTTTGTTGACATTATTGAAAAATGTTCTTTGAAAAAAATCTTTATATTTCAAGAAACAAATTTTTGTTGGATTATTCCTGAAATTCGTGATTCTTCTGCTGAACTAATCGGAGTTATATCGTTTATTTTGATTGAAGAAATTTAGGCTAACTGTAACTCACTAACACTATCGAACCCGTATGATCATGACCGCGCGCCGACATAAACTCTCCATACACCCCCTATAATGAGCTAATGTTTTCCAATAATCTCCTGTATAATCTACTTCCCTCAAATCATAGTTAAAATATTACTCTGTCACATCTTGTTTGGTCTACCAACTGCGTTTTATCCATCTGGTTTCCCTACAAGCAGCTGCCCTGCCCATCTATTCATTCCACATTCATGCCACATGTCCTCCCCATCTTTTCTCCAATTAGCAAAAGAAATATATATCCCATTAATCAGAAAAATGTTACCACAAATTCGACTTGCTGAGGAATTTGCTTAGTTTACGCGATTCCTGCATAACGGACTGTTTCTAAGTTTCATAGAAAAGAATCATCTGCAATCACGGATAAAAACCCATGTGGCTTGTTCCCGTTCAGAATATTCTGATTCAAAAAGTTGAATCCATCTCGTTTTCGTTTCTACCAACATCCCTATCTTCTTTTGGTTTGTAATGAAATATAATTATTTTTGGTATGCGTTCATCTTTAATTCTTTGGACATGTTCTTTCAAGTTTTTTTCTGAGATTGTTTTAATTTATCGTAAACGGTTAAAAAACTTTAGGCTACGTGTAGCTATTCCGAATCACAGTTTTGTTTTCTATTTACATGTAGAAGACACACAGAAGATGGTCTGAACAATTTAACAATTCTAGGTTTTCAACGAAAACGGAACTAACCAACAGGCTTAATCCCTGGATGATGATGATGATCTAGAAGTTTGCAGCCAGTTAAACTTCTCAGAAAACACATTTCACCTGTTTCTATTATCTTCTCTTCTCTTTTAGTTAAAAACCAAAACTAATATATACCTTAACAATAGTAAAGTGACTGCCACTGCTTGATAACCTTTTAGTTTTGTTCGGTTTCCTTGAGATTTTTCATTCAACATTATCGTTGAATAGCGGCTCCGGGACTTGCGCTGGTTCGAGTCCCCATGGGGGAAAATTTTTTCTCATGAAATTTCGGCCAGTATGGGACCGGTGCCCACCCAGCATTGTGAGGCATTTGGGGAGCTACAATAAGTAGCGACTCCAGGTTGAGAAGTCCGGCTATAACGGCTGGGGGACCCGACATGCTGACCACATGCCACCTCTACATTGGCTTATATCGACTACCTCTGTGATTAACACATGTAGATGTGAGGCCAGCAGCCGACGTTTAGGCTAAGGGACTTCTAGGCCTGTCGCGCTTAGAGGTTTCCTTAATTATGCCACATATGTAATTAATAATAATATATAATCATAATTCCCTCCATGGTATCTTTACCTTGTCGTGGTGGAGTGGCTTGTGTGCTTAAATGATCCTGAGAGCTATGCCGGCGGGTAGCATTGCTGCCGATAGGGTTACCCATGCCGGACTGGTCGAAGGTGATAAGCCAGACGAAATAAGTACCTTGGTCGAAAGAGTGACGATCTTTCACCGTAAAAATACAACCGTCAAGAAATGCGGACATGGGTTCTACTGGGGTAAAATTTTCCGGAGGTCAAATAGTCCCCCATTCGGTTCTCCGGGCGGGGACTACTTCAGGGAACCCATGCCAAAGGCTCAAACACAGGGACATGTTCCTAGGAACATGGAATGTTAGGACTTTATACAATAGCGGGGCACTAGAGATATTAACGCGGGAATTGGATAAATCGCCCTTGGATATAGTCGCTTTACAGGAAGTTAGGTGGCCAGGAGAAGGTAGTCAGGAATCAGGAAGCTTTGCATTATACTATGGGGGTGCAGAAAGACCTGCATTTGGAACGGGTTTTTTAGTCAGAAGGAGGATCCTATCCGCTATCCGAGATATTAAGTTTGTTAGTGATAGGATATCATACATAATTCTAAAGGGTAAACGACATGATTTTATAATTGTAAATGTACATGCCCCCACAGAAGATAAAGATGACAAGATCAAGGATGAGTTCTATGAAGAATTAGAATGCTTATTTGATAGCCTTTCACGATATCATATGAAAATTGTCTTAGGAGATTTTAATGCAAAAGTGGGGCGGGAAGATATATTCAAACCAACAATAGGCAAATTCAGTCTTCATGAAGATAGTAACGACAACGGGGTTAGATTAGTCACATTTGCCACATCAAAGAATCTCATTGTTAAGAGCACAACATTTCAGCATAAGGATATTCATAAATACACCTGGACGTCCCCAGATGGAGAAACTCGGAACCAGATAGATCATGTATTAGTGGATAAACGCTGGCACAGTAGCATCATTGATGTTAGATCAGTTAGAGGGACAGACTGCAATTCAGATCATCATCTGGTCAGGGTGAAAATCAGACAACGGCTATCGCTTATGAGAGGAACAAACGCTAAAGATGATTCTGTAAAATATGAATTAAAAAACTTGAAAAATGATGAAATGCGGCAAGAATACCAAATCAAAATTGCTAATAGATTGAAGTACTGGAATCTTCAGATGACAATGTGGCAAACGAAGAAGAAACTGATATAAATAAAGAATGGGAGGCTATAAGAGATACTATTAAATTGTCAGCATCAGAAAGCATTGGTTGTTTAAAAAAGAGGCAAAACAAGAAATGGTTTGATGAGGAATGTGCCGACATTGTAAAGAAAAGAAAGCTAGCAAAAATGAAATGGTTACACGAGCCAAATGAGGTAAATTTAGAGCAATTGGGTAGTGTTAGACGGGAAACCACCAAGTTACTAAAGAGTAAAAAGAGGGAATATTTGAGAGAGAAGATTAATGATCTTGAAATGAATGCAAAAAATAGGAACATTAGAGAATTATATCAGGGAATTAGTATAGAGAAGAAAGGGTTTCAGGCTAGAACAAACATAATTCGGAATGAAAATGGGGATATGATTGCAGATTCCAAGAGTATATTAAATAGATGGAAAAGTTATTTTAATCAGCTATTAAATGTACATACAGAACAGGACATTGAGGAGGATAAGTTACAGACAGCAGAAATGCTAGTCGCAGAGCCAAGTGCATTAGAGGTTGAAATGGCATTTGAAAAATTGAAGATGTATAAAGCATCAGGTTCAGATGAGATCCCAGCAGAACTGATAAAATCAGGGGGAGAAAAATTGATGGACAAGATACGCTGGTTGCTTAGTATGATTTGGGAAAAAGAAGCTCTTCCAGATGAATGGAAGGAATCAATTATCGTACCAATTTATAAGAAAGGAGATAAAACTGATTGCAACAACTATAGGGGCATCTCATTACTTTCAACTTCGTACAAAATTCTAACAAATATATTAGTAAGCAGACTTACTCCCTATATTGATGACATTCTAGGAGATCATCAATGTGGATTTAGAAGAAACAGGTCTACAACAGATCAGATTTTTAGTATAAGACAGATTTTAGAAAAGAAATGGGAATATAATGGTACTGTACATCAACTATATGTAGACTTCAAAAAAGCATATGATTCAATTAAGAGGGAGAAGTTATATAGTATCCTGCTGGAGTTCGGAATTCCTAAAAAGTTAGTTAGACTTATACGAATGTGTCTAAATGGCTCAACGAGTAGGGTGCGTGTAGGCAAACAGTTTTCAGACACTTTTGAAATCCAGAATGGGTTGAAGCAAGGAGATGCACTATCTCCTCTACTATTTAATTTTGTACTAGAGCATGCCATTAAATCTTTAGAGAATGAGGAAGGCTTACAACTGAATGGTATTAATAAGCTGTTAGTTTATGCTGATGATGTAGTACTACTGGCCGATAGCGAGGAGATACTAAAGGCCAACATGCACACACTATTGAGTAACACTAAGAAATTAGGACTGGAAGTAAATATCAGTAAAACTAAATATATGGTCACACGTAGAAATACATTATATAATGGAAATGGACAGCTAATGACAAATGAGGGAAATTTTGAGGAATTGGCTGAATTCAAATACCTAGGAACAATAATCACAAATAGGAATGAGATGCACAAAGAAATTAAACATAGGCTCAATTCTGGAAATGCATGCTATTATGCATTGCAGAGACTTTTGATGTCCCAACTCCTTTCAAAAAACGTTAAGCTGAAAATATATAAAACTATTATTCTCACCAGTTATATTATATGGGTGCGAAACATGGACTCTTACTTTAAGGGAGGAAAGGAGATTACGAGTATTTGAGAATAAAGTTCTTAGGAAAATTTTTGGACCAAAGAGAGATGAAGAGACAGGTGAATGGAGAAGACTACATAACAATGAACTACATGGTCTTTATAGGAAGCCAGATATAATAAGAACAGTTAAGTCCCGTAGACTGCGATGGGCAGGACATGTTGCGCGTATGGGGAATGAAAGACGTGCATGGAAACTTCTTGTAGGAAAGCCAGAAGGAAAACGCCCAGTTGGTAGACCAAGAATGAGGTGGGAGAACAACATTAACTATGATTTGAGGGAAGTAGATTATACAGGGAATGATTGGAAAGCATTAGCTCAGGATAGGGATGTATGGAGAGCTTATGTCCGCGCGGCCATGAACCTACGGGTTCGATAGTGCCAGTGAGTAAGTAAGTAAGTAATTAAATAATTAAAAGGTAAGACAAAGATTGGAATCAGCTGATATGAGATTTTAAGAAATATAGCAGGATATACTCTGCTGGATAAGAAATGAAATGAAGATATAAGAAATGAACTAAATATTTTCAAACTTACAGACCGAAGTAATTAATATAGGAACGACTGGAAAGAACATATTGATAGAATGCCAGAAGGAAGATTTCCAAATTATTGCTAAATTATAAACCGCACGGAAGAAGATGTGTCGGACGCCCACACAGAAGATGGTCTGAACATTTGAACAATTCTACTTTCATGAAACCGGAAGGAGCCAACAGGCTTCATCCCTGGATGATGATGATGATGATATAATTAAATTTATTTAAGTTTGTTAAAAATATCTTTATTATTAAATAGGAGATTTCTTGATTTACATGTTCAGTGGGTGATTTGAAAAGTGATTTATCTGCTTTTTATCTTCCTTGTTCTCTTCATATGTCTGTAGGAGAGAATAAAGGAGGAGAGACTAAAGATAATTTGGAACGTGTGTGTGAGCCCTTTAGTCCTCTATTTTTTTCTCTCTCTACTTGCAG
Organism: Diploptera punctata; assembly: GCA_030220185.1. NCBI lineage: Eukaryota > Metazoa > Arthropoda > Insecta > Blattodea > Blaberidae > Diploptera > Diploptera punctata. The sequence continues at coordinate 47,404 of JASPKZ010009455.1, read as the reverse complement.
AGTGTCGATTCTCATTAGCATATTTTAGCTAAGTCTCATGTATAATTCACTATGTCACCATCTTTGAATGCCTTTTTCCCGCGATTTGGATATGTCATGCACCGTAACAACCCTTTTCCAGCGGAGGAAAACAGATAAAGAGGGATGTTTTGTGTATCAGGATACAAACCACCACTAGCTCTGTTAACAACAACTTCACTAGACCAATCCCTCATACACAGCCTTGAATTTTCAAACTTCTATACGAAACACAAAACTTTTTTTTCTCTCTCCAAAGCAATTTCACTTCCTCACACTCTAAAACTTTCACCTCGTCCTCCTAGAAACCATCAAATCTTACGAGGTAAAGAAAAAAACTGACTATGCTTCAGTCTAAGGTGAGGCATTTTCTGAATACCAAATCGTTGAATGGTCTCGGTTATTGTAGCGAAGAGTGGAGACAGAAATTGCATCATAAAAAAAAAAAGGAAACAGTGTTTCAAAAATAAAAGAATTACTTAGCAAGCGGTATTGCGTACTGTTAACACATAACCGCTTTAAAACAACTTCATGGGTTGTGAAATAAAAGAAAATGTTTTTTATTTAAGGTATTGCATACGTGATCAGGTATTAATAGCACAGGACCACGATGACATAGAATATATGGCCAAAATCTAAAAGATAATATAAAAAATGGGGACTTTATATAAACATTGAGAAAACTAAATACCTGTGTATAGGAGAAGAAATGGAAAATATAAATTTCAACAATGGAGAAGAATAGTATTGAATGCACTTATTTAGGAACGAAATTAGACCATTCAGGCGATAACACAGTGGAAATTAAAAATAGAATCGCACAAACAAAACAAGCAATAAATGCTTTAAACTCTGTTTGGTGGAGCAAAAATATTACAAAAAATAGGCAAATTACAAATATATCAAACCATAATTCAGAGCATTTAACATATGATGCTGAAATGTGGCAAATTCCTACCAGGGAAATGAGAAGAATTTTAAGTACAGAAATTGATGTTTTAACAAGATCAGCTGGAAAATCTAGAATGGATAGAATACGAAATAAAGAAATAAGGGAATTTGGGTGTAAAAGAGGAGCCGGACATCATAGACATCATAGAAAAGAAATATTACAGTGGTATGGTCATGTCAAAAGAATGCCAGAGCAAAGATTGCCAAAAATTGTTATGGAATGGATCCCAATGGAAAGGAGGAAGAGAGGAAGACCGAAGAAAACTTGGATAGAAGGGGTACAAGCAGCTATGAATATCAGAGGAATGGAGGAAGATCAATGGATGGACAGAGAGGAATGGCGTTTGGTTTCCGGAAGACGGCGGCAGTTGCCATGATACCGGATGATGATGATGTATACGTGATCATGAAAAGGGAACGCTTAGCGAGATTTGAGTTAATGGCATTTTTATAATCGTTGATGTACAGGGTGAGGCATATGTCAGTTAACCACTGCACATGGTTGCTAGGAAAAAATATCAGATTAGTTGAAAGTGGGATTTGAAGGTAAGACGGTAGGCCAAAATTTGGAAAATAAATCAATTTTTGTTTTTATTTTCATAATTAAATAGTCTGTTCTTTTCTGAACGCTTCTGTATATGATTTGTATTGAACGCCAATTATAAGTGCGTATATTTGTTTATAATTGACAGTTGTCAGCCAGTAATGCCATTTTTATTTTAAACAGGTAGGCCAAAAGTTGAAAAAAAAAATCTTTTTTTTTTTCCACAATTAAGTAGTTTGTTCTTTTCTGAATATTTCTGTATATGATTTTTTACTGAACGCCAATTATAAGTGTGTTATTTTTAAATTGACAGCTGTCAGCCTGTAATACCATTATACTTTAAACCTTGTTTTCTGGAAAGTGGAAACTTTCGTTCATTTGCCCCATTATCTCTGGAACAATTAGATATATTTATATGCATTTTTTATAGACAGTAAACCTAGTTATACTAAAGCTGTGGAACCACAATTGTGATGTTCTCTTGTTTAGATCCTAACTTATGATTTTTTTATTAAAGTATTTTTAATAAAAAGTAAAGACACTAGTGGCAAAAAAACTATATAGGGCATGAATATTTAGATATAAGTTTGACTGAGGTTCAGTTGTCTTTACAAGCTTAATTTAATATGCTGTAAAAATTTCATTACAATCAACCTAGCAGTTTCTAAGAAAATGGGTCTGAAATTCCCATGTTTTAACATTGATGGGATAGGGCCTACCGTCCCACCTGAATACGGGACCTTCAGAATATAATATCAAACGCTACTGCTAGAGGCAACTTGCTAACTAGGGAATACATATTATCCAGTATCATGTCTATAAACATATATACCTGCAACATTTACTGGATTTGATTGAACAGGAATTTGAAAACACTTCTGGTAATAAAGGGTAAATTGTGTGATAACATCTGCAAATCAGTGTTAAAACGATGTCATAAATGCTTAGTCAATAATGGAGGTCACTTTGAACATTTTCGGTAGTTGTTGTTAGTATAGATGTTGTAAGCTACAGAAAATAATAATATTTGCATTTTCGGTTAACTAACTCATGTTGCAGGCTGTATATTCAATAATAATAGTTTAATACCTATGTGTATAAATGAGTCAAGCAATAGGATGCATATAGGCTGACAGTCTTCATATACTTTTGAAATTCACAACGGGTTAAAGCAAGGAAATTCCCTTATCCCCTCTACTATTCACACAATATTAACACTTGTGTCACAAGATAACAGATTGCTAACAATCCCTCTCCTTAGCACTTTCTTTTATTCTATTTATTTCACAGTAGCCTTCACATCAGGGGTTGCCGCACGCTTGACACTTTTAAATCACGCTTATAAAATACTTGTTAAATAATTAATTTTTCTCCAGAACTAAATTTATTCTATGTCATTAATATTATTTCATTTCAATTATATATTATATATTCTACATTTTATATTTAATTCATTAATTCTAGAGTACATAAAAATATATTGTAAATATTAATCGTATTGTAGATACACCTTGTAATAAATTTGTTTATTGTAATTTAGATGTAACAGTAACTTTTGTATTGTTTTCTATGGTGGTTGAGTGGTAGACAATGTCTTGAGGTCTTAACTCTGCCATGTAAATAAATATATCATTATTACTGTTATAATAATATTATTATTATTATTATTATTATTATTTTATTACTACTACTACTACTACTACTACTATTACTACTACTACTACTACTACTACTACTACTACTACTACTACTACTACTACTACTACTACTACTATTAACTCTGGCGACAAATCTCTTTGGGCGAAGGAGAAACACTGTAATGTGAAATATTCCTAAATAAAAAAAAATATTATTACTATTATTATAGCATTATATTATTATTATTATTATTATTATTATTATTATTATTATTATTATTTATTATTATTATTATTATTAATCAGTTTTTGTAGTAGAGGATGGAGAAGGCCTACAACTCTATGATATTAATAAGCTGTTAGTTCAATGTCTTATGATATACGTAGTATTATCAGGCGATAGAGGTGAGACACTATGGGGCAAGACGCACTCTCTATTGAGTGACACTAAGAAATTAAGGCTGGAAGTAAACATCAATGAAAGTGGACATTTTCTAACAAATGAGGAAACTTTGAGAAAGTGGCTGAATTTAAATACCAGGGAACGATAATGATAAACATGAATGAGATGCACAATGAAATTAAAGATAGACTCAATTCTGGAAATACATGCTTTTATGTACAACAGGGACATATTTAAAAAAACATTTGATTTGAAAATAATACAGAACTGTTATTTTTATTGATACTTTATATGAATGCGAATATTGACTCTTACCTTAAGGGAATACGAGTAATTGAGAATAAAGTTCGTAGGGGAATTTTTGGACCAAAGAGTGGAGAACAGTGATGCGTTTGGAGAAAATTAGATAACAACGGTGTACAATATTTTTGTGGGAAACCAAATGTAATAAGATCAGATAAGTTTCATAAATCTCGCTAGACATGACTTCTGGAACGATTGGGAATGGGAGGAAGGGATAGAAACTTCTTGTAGGAAAATCATAATGAGGCCAAGAACGAGGTGGGAAATAACGTTAATCATGATTTGAGGGGAAAGTCCCAGTAGATAGACCAAGAATGGGATGGGAGAATAACATTAATCATGATTTGAAGTGTATAAATAATACAGGGGTTGATTAAAAAATGTTAGCTCAGGATAGCAATTATGGGGTGCTAATGTCCGCTCGGACATGAACGTACAGGTTTCGATAATGTCAGTTAGTTACTTAGTTACAATAATAAAATTATGATATTGTAGTAGGCTTCCTTAGGGTCGTTTTCACGTTGTTTTCTCGTAATAAAGCAACGCAGATGATTGTGTAGAATTCCACAATAACTCTATTTAATTCTATAAACTCTGTGATATTTAACTCACAAATTGCTGTAAAAATTAATTTTGCTTTAAAGTTTATCTTCAACACAATTACAAGTATCTCCAGTCTCTAACGCTTTCACTTGCAACAGTCTCTTCCTGTCACAGTCCATTGTATCACTGTCACTTCACACCAACAGGCTAGCGACCCAGGCAATAGATTATATAGTGCGGGGAAGGCAATTTTTCATTGACCAGAGGAGATTCGTCTAGTATAGAAGTTTCTGGCAGCGAAATTTCCTGACGTGGATGGTAGAGACTTAAATAAACTCCCGGAATTGAAGTCTAGACCCTTCGATCATTTGCAAGGGTCTTTCAATTCACCAATTCAATGACTCACGAATCTATTTCCCACCAATGTGATACCACTATTGTCGCTGTAACCCACGAAATTCAAACGCTGCTATTACGATGCGTCACAATATACAGGTGCGGCATAAATCAGTTAACCACTGCACATGATTGCAAGGAAACTAATGCGATTGGTTGAAACTGGGGTTTGAATACGGGACCTTTAGAATATAATCTGAAACACTACTGTTTGATGTAATATGCTAACTTTAAAAAAATTCGGTAGTTTTTTTATAGATGCTGTCAGCAACAGTAAATTATATATTTGCATTTTCGGTTAACTGCCTTAGGCTGCATCCTGTATAATCATACAATTATGTACCTTGAAGGTTCATCTCGTCAACTTATCTATTAAAAAAACAGTAGGGCTTTGGGACTAGTCCCATCATCAGCAGAAAGAAGCAGTGGTTTATCGAGGATAATGACAATAGACCCGCTTCCTTCTGCTAATGATAGGCCTAATCCCGAAAGGCCTAGATTTTTGATAGTATAAGAAGTTGAGGAGATGAACCTTCAAGGTACAAAATTATATGATTTCATATATAATGTTTTAACGTTGTCCACCGCTGTGGTCTCGAGTTAGCGTGCTGCCTTGTCATGCAGCGGTCCCGGGTTCGATCCCAGGTCGGGACAAGATTCCTAGATGAGGTTTTCTTCGGGGTTTTTCCTCACCTGCAAGACAAGGTCAGGAAACGTTACGGCCCAAACGGTTCTCAAATCACATTTGGCCATCGTAATCATCATTATCATGTTTCGCCATGTTTAGCATGAATGTGTGTGTGAATGGTGTGTTTCATCTTAATGTTGTGTTGTGTCGGAGGAAGTCCTGACACTGAGCTGGCCACTCATTCAGTCCTTTTCCTTGTCCATGTGTGTGATCCATAGTTAAGATCCCTCTCCCGACAGGTCGTGTCACTGTAAGACCGGGGGGCGCGTGGCACCTATAAGATGAGGGTTAAACTAAGGGGTGAATCATAAATATGGCTATACGTTTGATTGCGTTGTGTGATGAAAATATTACCATTACAGGACACACGAAATTACTGTTGGAAAGGCAATTATTCAAATTAACAGCAATGGAATACAACAAAACAGTGTAGAACTTACGTCATTAGTCAAAATGACGTTGAATATGCAACAGCAAATTACAATTGCTGCATGGGCAATAACGTATGCTAATGATCGTGAGGCCGCAGGACGGGTAAGACGTGAGTTTAACGTAGCATTGCAGCCGTCGACTGTGGGGAAGTAGAGAGAATGACTGCTGGAAACGGGAAGGATGCAGAAAATCAAACCTCCTTGAAGGCCTCAAATTAGCACGGATGCAGAAACAACGAAGAGAATTTTATTGTGGAGGCGTTCGAACGCTATCCCACAAAAATCAACCCGCCAAGCTGCACGTGAGCAGTGATTTGTTTTGTTTTGTTCTATTGTTGTAATTTGAAGGATTCCCTTTCCAATGATAACATCATATTTCCTTTAATAATATTATTTTCGTCACAAAATGTGATCAAATGTATAGCAATATTTCTGAATCACTCTGTAAAGAAGATTATCTTAATATTGCGACTAGCACATCAGCGGAGTTTTACTATGATATTAACTAATGTTAACTAGTTAGTTAGTTATTTATTTAACCCTTAAATTCGCAATGTATCGTATGGGATACATCAATTGTTATAAATTATCCAATACTTTTAATAAAACTGAAGAACGCTAATAACAATAAAGTACTGACATATGTGTGGAATTACACAATATACTATCGCCTCACTACAAGATTTATCAAGCGACTCGCTTTGTTTCCCTGCAGCTGCTATCATCATCTTCATCCAGGGATTAACCTGTTGGCTCGTACCGATTTCATGAAAGCTAGAATTGTTAAAATTGTTTACACCATCTTCTGTGTGGGCGACCAACATTTCTCCTTCCGTGTGGTTTATAATTTAGCAATAATTTTGGAAATATTCCTTCTGGCATTCTATCAACATGTTATTTCCAGTCGTTCTTACATTTAATTATTCGGTCTGTAAGTTTGAAAATATTTAGTTCCTTTCTTGTATCTTCACTTCTTTTCTTATCTAGCAGAGTATATCCTGCTATATTTCTTAAAAATCGCATCTCAGCTGCTTCCAATCTTTGTTCTTGTCTTTTAGTGATCTTCCAACATTCTGATCCATATATCAATACAGGAACAGCCATTACGTTATAAAAAAATAATTTTTGTTTCTTTTCTTATGTTTTTAAGGGATCTTTTAATAGTACCACACATTAGATTAACTTTATTTATTTTGTCATTAATATCTTCAATTTTAACATATGATAAATTGAAACATAGATATTTAAAACTATTCACTTGCTCTAAAATTGTATTATCAATTACTATTTTTGCTCTTAAGGTATCATGTCCTTTAAATGCTAAAATTTTAGTTTTATTCTTTGAAATTTTAAAATTGTAATTGGCACTTATTTTTTCCAAATTAAAAATAGCTCTTTGTAGATCATCTTCTGAACTGGAAATCATTACTTGATCATCAGCAAATAATATTGTATCCAACAGTTTATTATTTATTTTAAAATGTTATATATAATTAAATACAAAGATGCCAACTACCGCTAGTATAATAATTCCGCATGTTAACCATTGTCAAGCGGCACTCGCTATTATATAAACGGACAACCATCATAGTGAGGCGATAATACATAATAATAATAATAATAATATAATAATAATAATAATAATAATAATAATAATAATAATAATAATAATAATGGTATTTAAAGATTCCGGGTTATGTGGCCGTGGTCTATAACTGGCGTTCCTTCCAGACATTTCTCCCTCAACAGCGGAGGGCATCTTCAGTGGCGAGCGCTTCCAGCTGTTGTTTCCCTGTCGTAGACTCGACTGCGCTCGTCACTGAAGATGCCCTCCCCAGTTGAGGGAGAAACGTCTGGAAGAAACACCAGATATAAAACGACGGCCACATAGCCCGGAATCTTTTAATACCATGATTACCGGCCGTGAAAGCCTGCATTCCACAATAATAATAATAGTTATGCACCATATAGTTTTCAGTGCGGTCCGCCACATTTAAATAACTGACACCAGAAATCGATATTTTGCCAATATTACGGATTAAAAATAAGATGTATACCGGTAATTTTTAAAATAATATTTACTTTTTGCCTCTTCACAACTGACTGCCCTTATTATGTATGCATTGTTTGTTAGTGAAGTCTGAATTTCTGTTAGTTGTTGTAGAGTTTCCATGTCCAGGGAGCTTCGGTTATCATACAGAATAGTCTTAATGAGGAGATGTTGCGGGAATGTTAGAAACAGCGTAAACACGGATTTGCTACGGAGGTAGTTTCAAGTTGGCAGGAACCATTAGTGAGTAAATAATTAAACAGGGTAATACGTAGTTATTACAGCAAACCTAATTGCCATACACCCTCAACTATGTATTACAATATGTATCTGATATCTATTACCCGTTCGTGATTTATTTTTCAATCGTGGATAGTAAATTGCGGTCCGCGGTGAAAATCACTGCAGGCTCGTATTTATTTTCAAAAAGAAAACACTGAGAAATTGGGACTATAAGTAAATTTCAATAAAACTAATTATATATCTACATATAGAAGTACGAATTACGGAAGAGGATAGTGAAGTGCTTTGTGTGAAGTGTAGCATTGTATGGTGCAGAGTCTTGGACATTACAACGGATTGAGGAAAAGCGACTGGAAGCTTTTGAGATGTGGATATGGAGAAGGATGGAACGTATAAAATGGACAGAGAAATTAATAAACTAAGTTGTGCTAGACAGAGTGGATGAAGGAAGAACAATGCTGGAACACACAAAAAAGAGGAAGAGAAATTGGATCGGCCACTGGCTAAGTAGAAACTGCTTGCTGACAGATACCATAGAAGGAATGGTCAACGGAAAGTACGTTAGAAGCAGAAAAAGACATCAGATGATAGACAATATTAAAATAAATGGTATGTATGCAGATACAAAAGGAAAGCCGAGTTAAGGAAAGAGTGGAGAATGTTGAGTTTGCAGTGAAAGACCTGCTCTTGCGTGTCGTCCCAACTTCTCTCAAAAACGTTAAACTGGAGATAGGCCCTGTATAAAACTGTTATTCTCACAGTTTATATTATATGACACTGAGGACGGTATCGCACTAACGAATAAAGTTGGAAATCCTGGGTTAAAATGCCGGTTCAGTGTTTTTTTCATGTCATACTATGTATATATTATATATATATATATATATCGATGTTATAATTAAATATTAACGTTTAGCAATGAAAGCAAGATATAACTTAACCCCTGAACTCGATTCAGGCGTTTTTTTTCCTTCGTGTAACACACACACACACACACACACACACAACACACACACACACACACATATATATATACATATACATTTTATGGTTTTAAAAAACATAGGTTTGTTCCGGTCTCATGGATTTCAATTGAAAAGCTACATTCATATCTTCTTAAGCCTGTCGACATATCTTCTACGTTATGACCTCTAATCTAAAACACTTTCTTGAATTCGGTATGCAGTCTCTTTATAGGAAACCAGATATAATAAGGACTGTTAGGTCTCATAGGCCAGCGTTGGGGCATGGCATGTGGCACGAAAGGGGAATGATAAATGGGTATAATATCTTCTTGTAGGAAATCCGGAGGGAAGAGCCTATTATGTTCACCAAGAATGAGGTGGGAGAATAACAATAAACATGATTTCAGGTAAGTAGATTCTACAGGCATGATTGGAAATCGTTAGCTGAGGATAGGAATGTATAGAGAGATTTTGTCCGCGTGGTCTTAAATCTACGAGTTTAGATTTTATTTTTGACTACTTACCTCAGCGGAATTTAATCTTCTTCCTCATCCATACAATCCTGAGGTCTATTTCAAATTCACCGATGAAATTTGTATACAGCCCTTTCTTGGACGGCCCAGAGATCTGTTCCCTGTTGTACAATAAGGAACCATGGCTTTGGAAACTTTATCTGAACTCATTCGGCGCAAATGATTCATCATGATAGGACTTTTGTGATTATTTGAGATTACGAGTATTTGAGAATGAAGTTCTTAGGGAAATGTTTGGACCAAAGAGATATGAACAGACGGTTGAATGGAGAAAACTATACAGCAGTGAACTACATGGTCTTTATACGATACCAGATATAATAAGAAACAATTAGCCTCGTAGACTGCCATGGGTAGGACATGTGGCACGAATGTGGAATGAAAGACGTGCATGGAAGCTTTTTGTAGGAAAACCAGAGGGAAAACACCCAGTTGGTAGACTAAGAATGAGGTGGGAGAATAACATTCACCATGATTTGAAGGAAGTAGATTATAAAGAGGATGAATGGAAAACAGCTCAGGATAGGGATATATGGAGAGCTTGTGTCCGCGCCGCCATGAATATACGGGTTCGATAGTGCCAGTGAGTTAGTATTGAATGTATTAAATTATTAAATGTCTTTTAAAGGCGATGAGCTAAACACTTGATACTCGCTTATATTTGTAGGGAAATAAGCGTAACTAATTTAACAAGGGTTAAATAACTGCCAGAATGGGGCACCTTTCCTCCACCTGTGGGTATAGACCGACAGTATTATATAGGGTCCACTAGGAACAAACTTGAAATGAGGAAGGTAGTAAATTAACCAGGACTCTCTGCATTATTGACAGGGAGGAATATTTCTCCTCAAGCGACTCGGTTAGAAACATGATCTACAATGCAGATTTTGAAGGAAGCGTTTTCAGAGCAACATGTTTATCAGCGATGTGAACTGAGATCAGAGACGTGCACAATAAATACATGGATCATGTTGTGAGAAAAAATAATTCTTAGAGAAGCAAACTGGAATCATGGATGTGCATAATAAATACAAGGATCTTGATCTAAGGAAAAATAATTATTAGAGAAGTTAATTGAAATCAGAGACGTGCACAATAAATGCATGGATCTTGTTCTGAGGAAAAATAATTCTTAGAGAAGTAAATTGAAATCAGAGACGTGCACAATAAATGCATGGATCTTGTTCTGAGGAAAAATAATTCTTAGAGAAGTAAACTGGAATCAGTGACGTGCATAATAAATACACGGATCTTGATCTAAAGAATAATATTTATTAGAGAAGTTAATTGAAATCAAAGACGTGCACAATAAATGCATGGATCTTGTTCTGAGGAAAAATAATTCTTAGAGAAGTAAATTGAAATCAGAGGACGTGCACAATAAATGCATGGATCTTGTTCTGAGGAAAAATAATTCTTAGAGAAGTTAACTGGAATCAGTGACCTGCACAATAAATACATGGATTTTGTTCTGAGGAAATATAATTCTTGGAGAAATGAACTGGAGTCGGTGACATGCATAATAAATACGTGGATTTTGTTCTGAGGAAATATAATTCTTAAGAAACGAACTGGAATCGGTGACATGCATAATAAATACGTGGATTTTGTTCTGGGGAAAAATAATTCCTAGAACAGTGAACTGGAATCAATGACGTGCATAATAAATAAATTGATCTTCTTCTAAGGAAACATAATTCTTAGAGAAGTGAATAGGAATAAATTATGTGCACAATAAATACATGGATTTTGTTCTGAGGAAAAATAATTCCTAGAAAAGTGAACTGGAGTCAATGACGAGAATAATAAATACATGGATCTTGTTTTGAGAAAAAAATAATCTACAGAGAAATGATCGAGATCAGCGATGTGCACAATAAATTCGTGGATCTTGTTTTGAGGATTGTTACTGCGTACATTGTGACGCCTTTTTAAGTAAAGGGGGAGGGCACTCTACACTTACTTCATTACTCGTAGAGTAATGACGTTTATATTTAATTTCATGGCTCATATAACATGTGAATATAACTATTTTTGTATATTAATGTTAATTGTACCTTGAAACATACGAAAATATAATTTATCGAATTATTAAGAAAAAGAACTAATAAGCAAATAAAACACATTTTAGTCTTATTAATGTAATGAAGTCTTAGAATTAAGTCTAAAAACTCAGCTCAGTTTTTATAAAATTATGATTGTTCCTGTTCTTTTATATGGATCTGAATCTTGGACACTTACAAGAAATATAACTCACACATTCAAGCCACTGAAATGAATTTTTTAAGATCCGTAAAAGGATGTACACTCATGGATGGATTACACAATGAATCAATAACAAATGAACTGGAGATATTTTCAATAGCCAATAAACTAGAAGAGCACAAATACCAATGGAAAGAACATTTAGACAGAATAGACAATACAATATTACCCAAAAGATCAACACCTACAAACCACATGGAAAAAGATCTTTGGGACGGCCAAGGAAACGATGGACTTGAGACCGGAACAGGTTGCATTGACCTAATCCTGGAAATGAAGAAGAATATGAAGAAGGCTAGAATAGTCCACAGGAATATTAAAAATTCTTACGTATAAGACTATGATCCAACTAGTCCTGACGTATTGGCTTTGAGGCCAGGACCTTTCCCCAGGAGAGTGCTGATATGGTTAATGCCTTCGAGATAAATATATTACGAAGAATATATGGACCCTATACAGAAAACGGTGTATGGAGAATTATAAAATCATCTATTACTTTAACAACTATACGGAATGTCTAATTTAGACACCATAATCCGCCTTAAGATGTTACTATGGGAAGGACATGTGCATCGAATGCAGGATTAAAGAATTCCGAAGAAGATAATGAACAAAACATTTGACGGGAAAAGATCACAAGGAAGACCCAAAAATTGATGGGAGGATGCAGTAGAAAGGAAACCAACCAGATGCTTGCTGTCAGGAACTGGTAGTCGGCTGCGGTGGATAGAGAAGTGTGAAGGAAGAGGATTGAGCAGGCCAGAGCTCGATATGGACTTGATATGATGATGTTAATCGATTGGCGATATTTTGGGTTTTTAGTAAAAATGTTTACCTGTACTCAACACTTTTAAAATTATATTACCAGTTATGCTGAAAATGAAACATTGTATTTGAAAGGCTTCCATATTAGAACTATTTAATAACTTAGTTGAGGACGACTGACTTACCAGGTATCAATTTTATATTTAACATATTGTTTACATGTACGATAACGTTTTACAATAAGTTTTTAAAAAAATCGGGAAATTCCTGAAAATTGATTCAGAAGTTGAATCAAAAAACCGAAATTACGCCATATTATCATTGAAATGTGTCTAATTTAATAGCTAAAACAGAATAACCAACTTACGAAGAGCAGGCTAACAAAAATGTAGGTCGTCGAGTACCTCCCTAATCTAATCTAACCTAACCTACCCTCACTAATTGTAACCTCTCTAACTTAATCTGAATATACATACACATGTATTGGCAATTGACTTATAGCCTAAACGTAAGTAAACACGTTAGCAGTCGTATGGTAACAATAGATTACTATCCATGTAGAGTCCAGTTCTGATAAATGTAGCCGTCTTGGTGCGTGGCAGGAGGGAACATTGCCGAGTGGGGAAGGGAAACTAATAGCCAAGCAAAAAAAAAATCTTAATAATAATAATAATAATAATAATAATAATAATAATAATAATAATAATAATAATAATAAAACAATTTTTTACAAAACGGCGCTATCCTATAATGAACAATCTAAACTTACTAGAACAACAAAAAGATTCACTAACACAAACTAGTAAATAAGAAAACTCAACATGTAGTAACTATTATGTTTTCTAAACTGAGGATAGTTGCTGGCAGTACCTGCAATTCGCCTCCCCTCTTACCGCACCAAACACCGTTGACCCCTCAAAAGCGGCTAAAGAAACAGAACTGAAAATGTAGTTTAGTAGCTAATTATTGGTCCGTTGCAAGATTCATAAACTGACATCTCGCATAGAATGCACGAAACATTTCAAATACTTGTAATGTACATAGTTATACTTCATAACTAACTCACATAGCTCCATATCCTGAGATAATGTTTAAAATCATCGTCTGTATAATCTAATTCCCCCGAATAATGATTAATGTTATTTTCTCGCCTAATTATTAGTCATCCTACTGGGTGTTTACCTCTGGTGTTCCTACAATCAGTTTTCATTTCTTTCTTTCGTTCCACATTCGTGCCGCATGTCCTTGCACATCGCGATCTACAAAATATTATCTGTTCTTATTACATCTGATTTCCCATTCTGATGATTATTTTTATATAAATCAGCCACCGTCGTCTAAGGGTTAAGTTCCTTGTTTCTAGAACCGAGGGTCGCGGGTTCAAACCCGGTTTAGGTCGATTGAATTTTTCGAATGGCAAAATCCAAGGCACAGGTCCTCCGGGAATAACTTTAAGCCATGGGTTCCGAGTCTGAAGAGTGGCTTGTAAAGAACCTTAATCATACTTTAGTGTCTGAGCAAATACAATCGGCATTTCCTATCCAAGTAACATTTTAGTTACTTACTCTTTTGAGGCTATGTTTTAACCACATTTCACTCACTGACATATGTAGGGAAATAAGCATAGCTAAATTAGTTTGGTTAAGAAGCTCCCGCTTGGGATCAGCCATTATGTTCTTCGTGGGGACGTTTGGTGGGCATAGACTACTATATACTAAAAATTAATTTACTACTATCGCAGCACGCAACCCGAAGGATCATGGCCGCGCGGACATCAACTCTCCATACTCTCTTTTCCCTGAGCTAATGTTTTTTCAGTCATTCCCTGTATAATTTTCTTGCCTCAAAGAATGATTATTGTTCCCTACCTCATTTTAGTCTACCAACTGGAAATTTCGCACCTCTGGTTTTCCTACAAGAATTTTCACTGCCTGTCCTTTCCATTCCTCATTCGTGCCACCAATCCCCCCCCATTACAATGTACACTACATAATTGTTCTTATTATATCTGGTTTCCTATAACGTTCATATATAGCTCATCGTTGTGAAGTCTTCTCCATTCTCCTTTCTGTTCATATATATTTGGTCCAAACATTTTCCTAAGTATTCTCAAATACTCGTAACCTTTTCTGTTCCCTTAAAGTAAGAGTCCTTATTTTGCATCCATATAATATAACTGGGAGAATAACAGTTTTATATATTTTCAGTTTAACCTTTTTTAGAGAAGTTGGGACGACAAAATTGAATTTCGAGAATTGAGCCTATGTTTAATTTCTTTGTGAATCATATTACTATTTGTATTATTAGGCTTACTATTATCATAAAATAAAGCGGAGTAATACTTAATTGTTTATTTTAATTGTGATATATTTTGGATATGAAAATATAATATTCACAAATAGTGTGTTGTGGGATTGTGAAACATTTGAAATACAATAACAAATAATTTGTTTCAGGACCATCAGCGACGATTCCTATGAACCCGGTGTTGACGGGTCTGATAGCTACAGCTGTGGGGTTGCTTGTGGTGGTGTGTGCAGTGGTGGTGGCACTGTATCCGTCGGCACCAGCACAGGCGTCACCCGCGCCAGAACAAGTTGGAGGTGAGTTTGCAACATGCAGATGACCCTGCTACTGTAGATGGCAGTTGTGCGGGGACTGGACTAACCTCGCCTCTCAACCCCACCGCCGCCGCCACTGTCGCTGCCGACCACAGGAATTCAGAGGATACCGACCCTGACGTCATTCCTAATAAATATGGTATGTCCAATATAATATATACAGTCACCACGTTTCCAAAATTATTTGCTATTTTATATAATGGCATTCTTCAAAATTTAATACTCTTATCATTTTTAGTGATTCGTGGAACGACGAACAAAATCGCTCAAATTACGTTATAAAAAAGTAAACAGTCACCTCAAGTACGTATATATGTTTTTTTGGCTCTTCTTTACATGTGTCGCGACTTTTTTAATTCATTCGTAAACTACTCTCAAATTGTATTGTTAGAGTTCCATTTTTCAAATTATTTCCCACCATTTACAGTTATTTTTACATTTTTTTTTCTAAAGGTTATTTCAATATATATTTCTGTGGTATTTAACTACATACATAGCATGAAGACGTGGCAGCCATATTGATTTTAACGGATATTCTAAGCAAAAACAAACTCGTGTTCCAGTGCAGCCAACATAGAGTATGTACTAATTAACTGTAAACATATAGGCCTACTTCAGAATTTGAGAACTTACCGATTAATTTTGGGCATTGCATTCTTTCACATATAAGTGTGCTTAAATAGCGTTAGATTAGCTTTTAGGTCGATCTTTCACAGGTTAGAATTCTTAAATTGCGTTAGGTTAGCTTTTAGGTGCGTTAAATATCGTGCATATGTTGGCTGCATTCCGTGATTACATAGTGTAAACCGTTTCGCGTTGGTTGGCGCATGCGCGTGGTGTTTGATTGGAACTTAAAACAATTTTCGCGTCACGTTTTGTATAAAATGCCCGTTTCTTTTTTCAAGAAAATTCCTCTGCGTTAAAATTAAATGAGAAGTTCAACTAATATTATAACTTCGAATCGTCGTAGTTATATGGCTGCAAGAATAAATGTGTAATGTGTTCCTATAAATCAAACAGAATTGCCAACCTATCGAAAATACGCTAACACAAAAAATAATCAATTTACATCACAAACCCGGAAATTGCAAAGCTTGTAAGTGCACATTTCTTTGCCATTTAATACTAGGTATTATGTAGATTGATGGAGAGGGGTGTACAAGAAAATGACCTGATTTAAGTTAATGTTTTATTTACATGGGAACTGTCAACCATTGCATGCCGATACCTACCTTGAAATTACTTAACGAGTAGCATTGTGATATTACAGGCTGTGTAAAAAAAATAATTTGCCACTTTAACTGTAAGGCTAAAAAAAATCGTAGCCAGTATCCAGCAATGACACCCATTCTATGGAGCAAATGGATTCCCTGCAGGAATAAGAGTGGATTGGGGCACGCGACTCGGACGGGAGGTAGTCAAGGTTATCCATTCTACCAATGTAGCAATTGTAATACTTCCCTATAGCTTAAATTAGATCGTAACAGGCCTTGGCCTAATACTTGGAAGGAAGAAGAAGCTTAAATTAGAGATTTGACGCTGAATTTTAGTGGCTTGCAGTTATAAACGGCAGATGTGTGTGTGTGTGTATAGTGTGTATATATATATATATATATATATATTAGACACGCCTTTGTAAATCACAAAGCTTCTCTGGGAGCAATTTCAAGGTATGTTTCGTCATTCTATGGTTAAAATTTATCTTGTTTTTATGACCTGTAAAGGGCAAAGCGATCTCACTATAGTGAGCTACATGGTCTTCATAGGAAGCCAAATATAATAGGAACAGTTAAATGTCATAGACTGTGATGGGCAGGACATATGGCACGAATGCGGAATGAAATAAATGTTTGGAAGCTTCTTGCAGGAAAACCAGAGAGAAAACGCGCAGTTAGTAGAGAAGAATAAGGTGGGAGAATAATATTCATCAGGATTTGAGGGATGTAGTAGGACTTTATTAGACTAAAAGTAAGATACATACAATGTTACCTACAAATATGGATCGCACGGGCAGTAAGCCGTACGTGCTGTTGACAGTCCGTTACAATAAAGTAATGTTTGGTAATAATATAATGTAAAAAGAAAAAGAAAACATATTACCATTAGATAATAATACAATAACATTATACATTAATTAAGTTATGTAGAATTATTAAGAATTAATGTGTATTACATTTTGATAACATATTTATTTATTCATGAATGAGTGTTGTTCTAATTTTCCGCGTTTTGTCCATAAATTTACCCATGTTTATCCAATTTTCTGGATTTACCATTAACTCGAAGCATGCCAATCTTTCACGATTTGAATTTAAGAAACTCTTTCCTTCCGGTAATAACTGACTGCCTCCAATATAGATTAGAACGGGGATGATTGGAAAACATTGCCTCAGGAAAAAACAAAAAAACAGGTTTGTGTGAAGAGCTTATGTCCGGCGGGGTCACGAGTCCTAAGGGTTCGATAGCGACAGCTATTTTAGTTAGTTAGTTAGATCCCACTACAACCCTTAGGCGACCTTTGGGATAATAAGAGGGTAATAACAACCCATTTTTTCTAGGCAGTAGTCGCTTCTTGTCAATCAGGTTGGCAACCGTGCGTAACGGCCGCCCTTACCCCCAGAACAAGTGTCGCGGTATTAATTTGCATTAGAGGCTGAGGTCCACCCGAGAGCCATTGTTGCTAGCAGAGAGGTTGGGTCACGTTTAAAAATCCTGATCCCACCGGGATTTGATTCCTGGACATTGGGCCGGTTAGTAGCGTATTGGCGCTTTTACCATCTTCGGCCGGGGACGGCGGTGTCCCTTAGTAAGATTAGTTCATAACTAACTACTCACTGGGGCACTATCGCCAACCCGTTGTTTCAATGGTCGCGCGGACATAAACTCTCCCTATCCTGAACTAATATTTTCCAATCATTCACTGCATAATCTACTTCCCTCAGATCGTAGTTAATGTTATTCTCCCATCTCATGCAAAACAATTTATTTGCTATTTCAATTTGGTAAAAATAACTTACCTTTATTTCGTCGTATTCATGTTCTATTTGATGGCAGTTGGATAAACAATGCATGGAGTGTTGATATGTTACGGGAATTGGTTTGGCTGGAAGAGTGCGTCTATTAATATTTAACGAGATGCTCCCGGTTGTTTGCCTGTTTGTTATATGATCACTTTATTGTTACAGTTTTTGTGTTTACATTTTGTATGCAAATTATGATTTTTTTTTCTAATTATCAATTGAGTGTTTTTATTTATATACAAAAATAAGGCTGGTAGAATATAAATTTAAAAAAATCTCTAGATATTTCGAACAGAAATCTTGATTTAAAAATTCAGCCTGCATATGTGTGTGCTATATAGATTTTGTGGCAATAATTAATAGACTCTAAGTAGTAAAATATAATTATACGATTAATAGTAATAACTGGAAGGCGCACAAACGTGCACATGAGTCTATTACTGACATAGTCACCCCAAACGAATGGTACCTACCCCTCTAAGGTATAATGAATAATATGTGCATTTGGAGTGGGGTAAACGACTTTATGGGAGGAGTCATCGATCTTATAAGGCAAGGACACGTGACAAAACGCTCTCACATACACTCGCACTCATACATTCTACAAGAACAAGTCCTACAGTAACCGACCGCGACCTTTAGTAAATTTTAAAATCTTAAGTATTTTAAAATCCAAGATAATTAGTAACTCAGAATTTTAAGTGATATTAAATACACGTGGACTTACGTAAAACCATCAACTCCACTCCGAATATTAGTGAGGTATCAAAGATTGTAATTCTATAATTCTATATGCTAAATTATTTAATAAACTGGAGTAATACGTTATAATATAAACATCCCTGAGTTATCATATTCTACCCAGAGCGAACCGGCACAATTTGTAAACCGCTCAACTGATTTTTATGAAAATTTGTACATGCATATTTTCAGATGCGACGACTGTTGAGTATTACATATTATGTTCTAAAACCATTAGGTGTAGGAATTCACCTCAAAGGAAAAAAATTGCTAAAGCGGTCGCAATTTTCAATATTTCACAACGAAACTCAGTATATCCTATTTAAGGGAGGTGATGGATGAAATGTCTATTTTCTACATCTTTTAAGCTACATACTTGATTTTGTGCACACATATTCATGCCATAATAGGTGATATGATACTGATGTTTCATCATTTTAGGCTAAAAAGTTTTTGAGTTATTGAAGAAAATCCATTTAAAAATTTGTATAGTAAAATGTTTAATTAGTCCCATAATTTTTTAGTTTTTTTAAATTTTTACTCCACGACCACTGACTTATTTAGTACAACACTATGTATTAACTTTTCTATATCATTATGATAAAGGAAGAAACACATATACACATCCTCTGCATATGAAAATGTATTTTATTAAAATTACTACACATATTTTATTTTTCATTTACAAAACTATCAACGTTAATTCAAAATCAATTTACAGAATTGTTAGCCATAGTGTGTGGGATATGTAGTGAATATTTCGTGCTTCTATAATTAAATTTGTCAATGCTATTTTGATTTGAATGTATTGAAATGCAATGAAAATAAAAGTGGGGAAAAGCCAATTTGAAAGTTTGCATGTAGTTAAATTGAAATGTAGCATACATGCCCTCCTACAGTCATTAGGGCGACTTACAAGCGACATAGGACACTGAAACTTCACCACTTATACTTTAAGGTACATAGTATTTTTTAATACATAAAACAAAAAATGCTAAATTTGACCGAAAATGTCGAAAATTTCACCAATGTAAATAAACCGA
The DNA here is from genome assembly GCA_030220185.1 of Diploptera punctata. Taxonomy (NCBI): domain Eukaryota; kingdom Metazoa; phylum Arthropoda; class Insecta; order Blattodea; family Blaberidae; genus Diploptera; species Diploptera punctata. Next base: position 27,244 of record JASPKZ010009455.1, on the reverse strand, counting down.
AGCAGTATCGTCGAAACATCAGCGAAATCCGACTGTTAAAAGTGGGAGTTCACCTGAAATTCGAAATTAAAAATTGATGTTAGCAACCGCCATATTTGGTTCGCCGCAGTGTACACCATGCTATTTAGTTAATTTTTAGTATTTAATTTATTTAGGCGTAGCAGCGCACGCCGGGCACTTACTAGTATTGTCTGTCCAACAGATCAGAAATAAAGTTCTTAGAAATTTTTTGGACCAAGGAGAGATGAAGAGACAGTTGATTGGAGAAGACTTACATAACGGTGAACTAGGTCTTTATAGGAAGCCAGATATAATAAGAACAGTTATGTCTCGTAGACTGCGATGGGCAGGACATGTGACACTTATGGGGAATGAAAGACGTGCATGGAAGCTTCTTGAAGGAAAACCAGAGGGAAAACGCCCAGTTGGTAGACCAAAATGAGTGTGGACAATAAAATTAATTATGATTTGAGGGAACCTTTCAAAAAAACGTTAAACTGAAAATATATAAAACTGTTATTCTACCAGTTATATTATATGGGTGGCGAAACATGGACTCTTACTTTAAGGGAGGAAAGGAGATTACAGGTATTTTAGAATAAAGTATTTAGGAAAATTTTTGGACCAAAGAGAGGTGAACAGACAGGTGAATGGATAAGACTGCATAACAATGAACTACATGGTCTTTATAGGAAGCCAGATATAATAAGAACAGTTAAGTCTCGTAGACGATGGGCAGGACATGTTGCACATATGGGGAATGAAAGACTTGCATGGAAGCTTCTTGTAGGAAAGCCAGAGTGAAAACGCCCAGTTGGTAGACCAAGAATGAGGTGGGAGAATAACATTAACTATGATTTGAGGGAAGTAGATTATACAGGGAATGATTGGAAAGCCTTAGCTCAGGATAGGGATGTATGGAGAGCTTATGTCCGCGCGGCCATGAACCTACAGGTTCGATAGTGCCAGTGAGTAAGTAAGTATGATTTGAGGGAAGTAGATAATACAGGGAACGATTGGAAAGCATTAGCTCAGGATAGGGATGTATGGAGAGCTTATGTCCGCGCGGCCATTTACCTACGGGTTCAATAGTGCCAATGAGTTAGTTAGTGAAAAGTGATAGAGAAAGCCTTACGAACTTAACTCCTTCAGTAAAATAAATAATTTAAAATTAAAATAAACTACCTTTGTATTGGTTTACTCAGAATATGATTTTTTAAAATAACACTGTTACATCGTTTAACAGAATTGTTCAAACTGTCCACCGTCATGATTACGGAATGACGTGGACTGTCGCACATGCTATAGCATCTCAGGAGATTCACGCAATCATCAGCGGCTGGTACAATCCTAGAATCCAGATCTATTTACGTTTCGACCTGGTCCCTTTACGAGATCCAATAAAAAAATCCATGGGTGTCAGATCTGGTGACCGAGCTGGCTATAGCACTGTACCACCATTACCAATTCATCTTCGTCGTCACAAATAAGTTTTTTATCATGATGGTGGACATTTTGAACAATTACTTTAAACTGTATAAGAGTGTAATTTGGAAACAATCATATTTCGATTTAAACTGATACATAGACAGTTGAATTATACAAAATGAAAATAATGAAATTGCTCGGTATTGAATCAACGGGGACCATGGGTTTCGTATATCAAAACACTCGTGAAATATCCCTGAACAATGCATGAAAGTTCGTCGATAGAGTTTGGATTCAATATATATATATATATATATATATATATATATATATATAGGGAATCCATTTTATGCGGAAACGTTTTTACAGCGTTACAGCGGCCCTCACTTTGCCCGCTATTGTGCTTTCACCGGCGGGGAGCGTGTTCCGTTACAACCGGCAAATGAAGACATTTAGAAGGTACGAAATACAAATAATTCAACTAATTGGATTATTATAAAAATAGGCCTACGCATAGAGTCTTATTACTCACAATTTAATTGATATTTTATTTATTTGAGATATTTCAGCATTCTAGTTGCGGCGGCAGAGTGAAGCGAGGTTTCCTCTTAAAATGGATTCCCTATATATGTATATATAAGTTTGTGTGTGTGAGTCCTTTAACGATCAAGCGACTGCAATTTTAGTTTTTTGAAACTAATTTCATAAAATAGAATCGATTAAAAAAATAAGGTTCAAGTTCATTAACCAGAAAAATCGAAATTATTAGGAGGAGTAGGTATTAACCAGAAGCGGAAATTGAAAAATACCTCTAGCGGCCGCAAATTTAAGTTTTTCACAACGAAACTCTGTATAAGCCATTGAATTAAAAAAATGTAAAATATTCTAAAAAAAATCCGCGAATCCGATTAATAAGAAGAGGATTTTATCTGAAAGCCGACGTTTAAAAACACTCAAGTATGCGCCATGTTTGATTTACACAATAAAACAATACATATGGTATTTAATTAACAAATTAAATATTTTGTCACATACACAGTCTCTTCACGTGACCCCAAAAGTAAAACAAAAAGTCCATTCGTGTCGGATCTCGTGACCGAACTGGGCATAGAACAATACCACAACGACAAATCCATATTCGGTATCATTGAGAAGTTCGTGATCATGGCGGTGCACATTTCAAACAATTTCTTTAAGTTGTACAAGAGTGTAATATTGAAACATCCTACAGATGTCACCGAGTGACATGCCAGAATATTGCCTCAGAGAAACCTCTAATAGGCAACTATGGTAGTTCTTGGATAATGAAGACCGACTAAAGTTTCCTCAGTTTTGGGCTTCAGATTCTTTTACAAACCCGAAAGTCTTTGGATTCAAACCAGTGACTTAAGACTCCCGGAAGACTAATCCCTTGGATTTAGTCTTTGGATTCAAACCAGTGACTTAAAGACTCCCGGAAGACTAATCCTTGGATTTAGTCTTTGGTTTCAAACCAGTGACTTAAAGACTCCCGGAAGACTAATCCCTTGGATTTTAAGAATCCATTGACATCGGGCGGGTTTGAACTCGCGGCCCTTGGGACTAGAGGAAAAAAAAAACATAACCACTAGACCACTTCGGCCTTCAGTCTTTAGTAATAATGTTTCATATATAAATGGTCTTATAAATGTGTTTGTTAGAAGTTTTTAAATGGAGGTGGGACGGTTGTCTAAATCTTGTATAAGTCGGTTGTAAGCAAAGTTCTAAATGACCACTCTCTAATTACCAGAGGTTTAGCATAAGCTGTTCTCTCCACAGCGAGTTGGTCATTAAGCAACTTTGTCTCAAGGTGATTATACTAAACATCTAACTGCTTTGTAATTATAGACGTCGTTAACTATTATAAAATCCATAACAAATTTATACTCGCATACGCCTATATACTAAGTCGTATCGATAGCTGGCTTTTAAATTCGCGAGCTACGCGACTCTCAAGTCTAGTTTTATAAAGCAACTCATGAGTAGGGAATGTCTGTAGGAGCTTCCTGGTCACTTCTATATATCGCATTCTAGAGGTATCAGTCTCTCGAGGTTTCGAATCGAGATAAATTAATATTGGGTTTTTTAGACATTTCGAATCTCATGTTAGTTGACAGTCTGTAGTGGTCTTAGAAGCCGATCTGTATGAGATCTAAAGAACGAAGAAAAATATGGCTTCGCAAGTCTCATAAGAGACTCCGTACTTATGAAAGACTCAAAGCAGCATTTTGACAATTATGTGTTTCTACAGTGTGAAATTAAATACTAAAGATTCGAACGTTGTGTAAACTAATTTTGAAGTTAAAGTAAATAAATTTTACTAGTTCTAATGCCACCGTGACATCTGGTGTCAGAAGTGAGATTTATCATCGTGCCCAGCGCCTGATACCTGATACTATAGACATCTGGCCACAGAGTAGGATACCACTAGTCTACGTTCCAAACCAAAGACCTTCAAACTATAAAAAATGGAAATGTCACAACAGTAATTAGTAATGAAAATGACGCTTCATAAGGTAAAACAAAACCAGAGAATTGAGAAACAGAACTGAGAATTGTTAAAGAGATGGAGAAGAAAAACAAAACCAAGCTATATTAGAACAAAATCAGGGCTTATTAAAACAAATCAACACATCAAATCACTAAATTAAATTAATTCTTCTTCTTCTTCTTCCTTCCAAGTATTAGGCCAAGGCCTGTTACGATCCTATAGAAAATTCCTGGGAAATTCTCGTATAAGACTTGAAAGCATAATAATAGTCCCTTCGATTGGTTGCTGGCCAAAGGAAGGCAAGACCAGTGATGGGGATGCCATCTTATAGCCTCTGGTCAGGCTTTTTCTGGAGAAGAAAAGAAAATAAAGGAAACATGAAATGGAAGAAAGGAAAGACACCCTAGCCCTCGGATGCCCTAATAGCGTCGGGGTTGAAATAACAAGAGTTAACCAAGAGAGGTTAGATAGTAAAGTTAAAAGAGTGCAAAACACAAGTAAGTGGAAGAAATGTTTTGCACAGCTTGGGCACCTTGTGGTCGCCATCCACATATCCCCTAGATGAGGACCCCTGAGGGGATTAAATTAATTCAAAGGCAAAAATTGGCCCAAAAATACCCCTGAATATAAAATACTGCTATTTTAACATTTTGAAAAGCTGGCATTTGACCAGCCTCGTAGGCTAGTGGCCAGATCTTACGACTACATGGGTCCCGGGTGCGATTTCCGGTCAGTCCAAAGGAAATTTTTCTTGAAGGATAATTATTTTTTGTGGTCGCCCATCGACTGGGTTTAGACTACGTTTAGGTTTAAAGACTCTCCTGTTATTGTATTATCATTTATCATCGGTCATATCATCGAGGTAACGTAACTCCGCCTTCCAGAAGTGGATTACAATTCCACTATGCCAGGAGAGAATACCAGAATGTCACAAATAAAACCTGGTGGCATTGGCTTAAAAAAACTGGAATTTAGAGGCTACAAAATTCTGATAAAAAACAGCTCGCAGAGTTTAGTTCCTCTTAGAGGTCATATCCATCCATAGTAATTCTGCCCGAAGGCAGGTCCTTCACTGTAATCATAGCATTTTCATGTTATGCTTGCAACTTTATTAGGGAATTGTAGGTGTGGTAGCTTCCCGTTGCTTTCCACACCGGTGAAGGATGATGATGATGATGATAATAAAGATGATGATAATGTTAAGAGTGATGATGATGATGACCATATGATTTCGGAGGCCGTTTGGGCCTTAAAGTTTTCCTGACATTTGTCTTACAGGTGAGGAAAAACCCCGATAAAAACCTCACCCAGAAAAACTGCCCCGACCGGGGATCGAACCCGGAACCGCCACGTTACAAGGTAGCACGCTACCTCGAGACCACAGCGGTGGACAGAGGTCATATAATGGATCACAAATGTTAGATATCTCAGTGTACCCCTGGAAAGAGGACTTATCTGGGCAGCCCACATAGTGAGTTTAGATGCATAGCCACTCATAGACTCGGAATACACTATTTTAAACCGGGACAGAGAGGCGGATTTTTTTCGGGAAAGGTATGTTACTTTTTAAGCACGATTATGAATTACGCCTGAAATATTACACCAGAAATAACTTTGTTCGTAAGTACAAAATTAAAAATCGTTTTATACAAAAGTTGGCCAACTACGATGGTGAAATGATACTGATGGTTAGTGGTCTGTGTAACGTTATTTATTAACAATATACGAATACTAACTTTGTTTTCTTCAATGACATTATGTGTTTCGTTTTTTCGATGCGTTATTTAAGCACTACCAAACCTGTTTAACATATGTCGCAATGTGCAATTCTAATCAAATAGATCCTTACTATTCCAAATTCTGCACACATATTTACCAAGTTATTTAACAACACGTTTTCAAAATTTATCGGCTCATCACAATTTAGGAACAAGATCACAAGACTCTTCTTTACTTTTGATACCACAACACAGGACCTGTCTATACTCTGAATCTTACACAATATCTATGACTAGAGCCTGGAACTCACTTCCCAGTCATGTCAGGGACTGTCAATCGCTATCATTATTTAAATCCAAATTAACTGATATCTTAAGTTCGACACAATGAAAACATTAACTGCATAACAACTATATAGAGCATTCCATTAATAGTCATCTAGGAAGCTACTTACTTTATTTTACATAATTTAAATTTTATTATATTCTATGTTTTTGTCAGTATTAGCTAGTATTAGATCACATCATCTTTGTATTTTGTTTAGTCTGTATTTTAATATCTTAAAATTGTAATATGTATGTAATTTTTGTATAATTTTACTATTCGCTGGTTGAGTGGAAGAGAAGGCCTTATGGCCTTAACTCTGCCAGCTAAAATAAAGCATTATTATTATTATTATTATTATTATTATTATTATTAATGGACACATGGATTGGTCGTAGATGGGGAGTTAATTGTCCTGCTCGGTATCCTAATCTTCCCCATTGGACGTTTTTCTGTGGGAAGTTAATACAGATATTGTCTATGGGCATATTCCGAAAACTCCAGATAATATGCAGAACCGTATTGTGCTTGCTTATAATTCCATTCAGCCGGTAACAGTGCAGAAATCAATCTCTTTATTCATTCGGTGATTAGATAAGTGTGTCTCTGAAAATGGTCACCAGTTTTAGCACTTACTGTGAATGTTCTACTGCTTATAATTCATGTTGGTAGTACTGTATCATGGCAGTAATAATCCCATTTTAAGTTTCGGTTTATAAGGTTATATTTATTAGAATGGCACGTTGTGATACATTTTAGAACAGGTCTTGGAATGCTTAATTAACACATCGAAGAAAAATACATAGTGCTGTTGAAGAAAACAAAGTTAGTATTCGTATTGTGTTAATGAATAACCCTATAAAATACATTAAACATCAATGATATTTTCCTATCGTAGGTGTACAACTTTTGTATCAAGCAATTTTTCATTTTGTACTTATGTACATTGATATTTCGGATGGTCAAGATAAATGGGTTACCCCTGTGTGCATATATATATATATATATATATATATATATTTCTAAATATATTTTTGATATTTGGCAAAGAAGGCAAATATGATATGAAAAGAAAAATGAATGCTTGAGTCAGGATTTGAACCCGAGTCTCTAAACTTTATACGTTTAGCGCTCTAACCATATGAGCCACTCAAGTATTCCAACACAAACATACATTTTTCTTATGTATGTAGTATTCTCAATTCACACAAGAGGTAGCGGGAAGTTGTTCCAACTGGCATCTAGCGGCCACCATAACAGGGAAGCATTTTTTTAAATGAGAATATTTACTTTATATCAGTAAGGCTTGCCTTCATTGCTAAATGTTAATATATATATATATATATATATATATATATATATAAGCGTTACTGCTATAAAGTAAATATTTTCTTTAAAAATATGCTTACCTGTTACGGTGGCCGCTATATGTCAGTTGGAACGACTTCCCGCTACCTCTTGTGTGAATTGAGAATACTACATATATAAGAAAAATTTATGTTTGTGTTGGAATACTTGAGTGGCTCATATGGTTAGAGCGCTAAACGTATAGAGTTTAGAGACTCGGGTTCAAATCCCGACTCAAACATTCATTTTTCTTTTCGTATCATTATATATATATATATATATATATATATGTTATAATTAAATTTTTGTTATTTGAGCAATACACGCCTAATATGACATGAAAACAGAAATAAATGCCTGAACCGGAATTTGAACCCAGACTTCTGAATTGATACTTCAGTGCGCTACCGATTACGCCATCCAATCATAGCACAAACATTTATTTTTTCTTTATATATATATATATATATATATATATATATATATATATATATTCTCTATCACGAAAGGTAGCGAGAACTTAGTCACACTGCCCTCCAGCAGTGGCTACCATAACAAGTAAGCAAATTAAAGAGAATATATATATATATATACACACACACGTGTATGTGTGTGTGTGTGTGTGCGTGCGTGTGGTGTATGTGTGTGTGTGTGTGGTAGAGAGAGAGAGAGAGAGAGAGGAGAGAGGAGAGAGAGAGAGGAGAGAGAGAGAGAGAGAGAGAGAGAGAGAGAGAAAGAAAGAAAGAAAGGCAGAGCGAGAGAGATAGTAATTTTCGATCTCTTCTATGAAGAATCGATGAACAAGTATGTTTTTTAAATATTTTCATGAGAAAAATTCCTTCGGGATTTGCTAAAACTAAGTATATGGATATATGCACAAATGTATTGCTAAAAGAGGATAGTAATTTTCGATCTCTTCTATGAAGAATCGATGAACAAGTATTGTTTTTTTAGTATTTTCATGAGAAAAATTCCTTCGTGATTTGCTAAAACTAAGTATATGGATATATGCACGAATGTATTGTTAAAAGAGGATAGACACTTAGTAATAAACGGGGATAAGTGCCAGTAAGCTAGTTTTAGTAAATATTGTACAAACATGTTGGCCGTAAAATATTTATATTGGCAATGAAAGGTGAGCTTCTTTCATCTTTTTGATCTAAGTAGAGTGAAGCGCTTAAAATACAGTGTAGAGTAGTATATACTTTTATACGCAGTAAACTGTATATTTTTACATGAAGACGGATGTTCTTTTTGTGAACTGGCTTTTATTGCATATAACATTAAACCATGTTTGCTCCTTAGTATCTCCAGCACCGTTTCATTTTATGACATTTGAGACTTTTTGAAACATTTTCCAGTACATTTTTTTAACATTTTATAAAATACAGCGTTCAAGTATATTTTGGACTCGTTATTTCTTTGTTCTAGCGAATTCTATAGGACTGTAGCTATTGTGTATGTTCTCATAGAAAGATTTCTGAAAAGTTTCACAATTGTTCATCCACCCTACATTTGTTGACTCCAAGAATTCTCAGGTGTGATAAAGTGTTTTATACAGGATGTCCCAAAATTATTCCGACAAACTTTGGGAGCTGATAGATATCAATATTTTAAACACTTTTTGGATAAGCAAGGTTTTTTGCTGCGGTGTTTTGTTTAAGCGCTAGACGCGTTGATGTCATTACTGCCTCCCACCCAATTGGTTTAGATACGTAAATTACATTTGTGTACACCAAACCTCAGTTAATGTGACCTCTGAAATGTAGCATGGGGATTTTCGAAGGCCCAAACACGTAAATTCCGACTGTTAATTAACTGCTCACGTGTGAAACATCCTTCATCTGTGAACGCGACATGGGATGCAAACAGTATATCTTTTGAATTTTGTCTAGATACCACTGACAAAATTGCTGTCGCAGAGGGTAGTCTTGAGACCTCATTGCGTGGACCTTTTCAAGGTGAAAAGGGTTTGCTGCAACAACATTTCCTGCAGAATTCTTCCCACAGTGCTACGACTTATGTGCAATTGTCGAGCGATGGCGCGAGTACTAGCTGCAGGATTGTTCTCAATGGAACGCAACACATCTTCCTCATCCTCAGGAGTCCGTACATAACGTGGCCGTCCTTGACCTTCTGCTCATCTATCCAAGGAGCCTCTTTCACATAGTATACGTTCAATGCTGGCAAATGTAGTGTGATGAGGAACTCTTCGGTTACGGAGCTGTTCTTGGTAAAGCCTTACAGCCGCACGACCCGAACCAGCTTTTCCATTCACCAACAGCATTTCCGTCATCTCACTCCACGTGTACCTTTCCATCTTGTAAATAATAAAGTAGTATGCAGCAGACATTCCAGCAAACTAACGCACAATGTCAAGGAAACACAACGATGAGCTCGGGAAGTAAACATGTATGCTAAACGAATTGAAGCGTCTTTGTTTTGTTTCCTTCGTGTGTTTCCTTTAAAAGATACATACTGTACATAACATTAATTTACATATCTAAACTAAATGGGTGGGAGGCAGTAATGACATTAACTCGTCCAGCGCTTTAAACGAAGCACCGCAGCAAAAAAAACCTTCCTTAACAAAAATAATGTTATCTATCAGCTCCCAAAGTTTGTCGGTCTAATTTTGGGACACCTGTATATATATATATATATATATATATATATATATATATATACCTGGTATGCGCTGCTAAGCGTCTAACTCTAACTCACTGGCACTATCGAACCCGTAGGTTTATGGCCACGTGTACATAAGTTCTCCATACATCCCTATTCTGAGCTAATGTTTTAAGAGCTGCTACGCCTAAATAAATTAAATATGTGATTTTTATGTATAGGCCTATCGTAATTATTTTTAGAAACTTTGTGCGTCTGATAATTAATCTGATTTATAAGCAGATTTAATTGATGTTTTCAAATTTTCATAAAGATACGTTGTTGTTTAAATAGACTTGTGTATCTTATGTGATAGTTGGAAATTTAAGGGTTACTTAAATTGTATGGTGTGTGCTAAGACGAACCAAATATGGCGGTTGCTAGAATAATTTTTTTATTTAGATTTCTCTCAAACCTCTATTTCTAATGATCGAATTTCGCTTATATTTTTAATAATACCTATCAAAGTTCATTTTAATATCATACACTGAGTTTCTTTGTGAAACATAGTAAATTGCGATCGATAGGGCGATTTATAATTTTCGTTTCAGGTAGAACTCCTACACTTAATGGTTCTAGAGCCGTACCTAAAAACCTGTACAAATTTTCAAGTCAATCGACCAACAACTTTTCGAATTTAGGAAGCATAAACATACGCTGGCTCAATTTATATATAAAGTAGTAGTAGTAGGACTTTATTAGACAAAACGTAAGATATTTACAATATTATTTACAATTATGGGTAGTAAGCCGTACGTGCAGTTGACAGTCCGTTACAATAAAGTAATAATTGCTACTAGTGTGAAGAAAAATAAACAACAACAAAAAAAGCAAAAACATTACAATTACATAAAGAAAACACAGTAATATTACAATTAAATAATAACACAATAACATTATACATTAATTTATATATAATTTTTAAGAATTAATGTTATTGCATTTTGATAACATATATTTATTCAGAATTGAAAAGAAATGCATGTTCTAGCAAGAGAAACTGAAAAAAGATTTTGAGTATTACGTAGTTTGATGAGAAGTGATAAAGTGTAAGACTTTATTAGACTAAAAGTAAAACATTTACAATATTATTTACAAATATTGGTCGCACGGGCAGTAAGCCATAAGTGGTGTTGACAGTCCGTTACAAAAAAGTAATGTTTGGTAATAATATATCGTAAAACAAAAAAAAAACCAATAATAGTATATATATATATATATATATTAATGTTTTTTTTACGATATATTATTACCAAACATTACTTTTTTGTAAAGGACTGTCAACACCACTTACGGCTTACTGCCCGTGCGACCCATATTTGTAAATAATATTGTATATGTTTTACTTTTAGTCTAATAAAGTCTTACCACTTTATCACTTCTCATCAAACTACGTAATACTCAAAATCTTTTTTTCAGTTTCTCTTGCTAGAACATGCATTTCTTTTCCATTCTATATCAGAGACTGCTAAACTTTAACATCTTTCAGAAACGAACTGAAAAAAATTATCACCTGACAGAAATATCTGATTGTAGTATTTTTAACGATTAATTAATAAGGTGAATGGAGAAAATTACACAAGTGAGCTACATGATATATAGGAGGCCAGATATAATAAGAATTAACTCTGGTAGAGTGAGATGGGTAGGACATGTGGCACATATGGGAAATGAAAGAGGTGCATGGAAGCTTCTTGTAGTTAAACCAGAGGGAACACGCCCGTTGGTAGACCAAGAATGAAGTGGGAGAATAACACTATTCACGATTTGAGGGAAATAGATTATACAGGGGATGATTGGAAAACATTAGATTGGATAGGGATGTATGCAGAGCTTATGTCCGCGAGGCCATGAACCTATGGGTTCGATGGAGCTAGTGAGTTAGTTAGTTACCGTAATTTAGAGCTGCTCTTCCTTTGTGGATATATTTTTTATTAGTTTTAGTTTTGTCTGTAAATTCATTCCATTATTGGATCATATTTTTATTATTGTTTAGTTTGGCCAGTTAATCGTTCAGTGTTTAATGTTATTGGGATTATTTTTAATGTAACATAATTATATGTGTTTCCTGGTGAATGGAAGGGGAGTTCATATGGCCTTAACTCCACTAGGTTAAATAAATAAATAAACGAATAAAAAAACTAATTGCAACAATGATCCTCGTGAGTGTGTGTCTGTTTGAAAATTCTAGCGGTAGCATTTTTTTGGGAAGCAAATCTGTCATGAAGCAATAAATTTAAAAAAGGCAAGGAAAAAAAAGGCAAGGAAGAGTTTATTAACCAGCAAAATCGGACCATAAGAAGCGGAGTGTCTACCTGAAGCTAAAATTTGAAAATCGCTCTAGCAGACGCAGTTTTTTATTTTGGCAACGTAACTCGAGTAGTGGTTATGCTCCTTGCCTCTGGTCCCGAGGGTCGCGGGTTCAAACGCGGCCGGGGTCGATGAATTTTTTAGGATGGGAAAATCCAAGGAGCAAATCCTCCGGGAGGGACTTTAAGCCGTGGGTCCCGAGTCTGAAGATTTTCAGGCTCGTAAAAGATTCTTAAGCCTGAATGAAAAAGCCTCTAAGCAAGATTTACCCAATTTTCCCATCCTGGTACTCCCTTGGTTTCCTAGATGTCAGCATGAGGCGGAACGCTGACCACGGGCCATTCAAATGACATCTATACGAAAACAAGTGTAACTAAATTAGTATGGTTCAAATTCTTCCCTGTAGGGGGAGAGTGCCTAAATCTCTGTTAAGGGAAACGTGGGCTTACAAGATACAAGATGAATAACTAGATACATGCAATTGAAGTCAAACGAGGACGTTAACTCAGCGATATACAAACATTAGGTGAAGGGGATTTACCTGATTTTCGTAATTTAACAATCCCTCTAGAAGTTATCCTGCTCTCTTCTCCTTTCTTCAAAGTCCATGCCTCATTGCCGTAGCAAAGTGCAGGTCTTGCACTTCTAGTGAAATGAGATTCATGAGGTATACAGCAGGATATACCAAATGAGATCACAAACGCAATGACGATATTTTGAAGGAACTACGTTTAGAACCGGTAATTGAGTAAATATATAGATACGAGAATAACTGGATGGATAATTTGCGACTAATGAGTTCAGATAGAGTTCCCAAGGCTATGCTTCGTATTGTCCAACCCGGAAGAGATCTCTGGGTCGTCCAAGGAAACGCTGGATACAAAATTAATCAGTGAGATCGTAATAGGCCTATAGGCTAAGATTCGATTGGATGAAGAAGAAAACTTCCTCTAGTGACCGCCATGTTTGTTTTTCACTCAACGTAACTTGACATATATAAAATTAGTTAAATATATATATGTTATAATTACATTTTTGACATTGAGCAATACAAGCTTAATATGACATGATAAGAAAAATAAATGCCTGGACGGGATTCGAACCCGGAACTCTGGATCGATACCCCAGCGTGTTTTCCATTACACCACCAGGCGAATCCAATTCAAACACTTACTTTTCTTATATACCCCCAGCGTGTTATCCATTACACCACCTGGCGAATCCAATTCAAACACTTATTTTTCTGGGTACCGACCCAGAGTTCCATAAGAAAAATAAGTGTTTGAGTTTGATTCACGTGGTGGTGTAATGGGTAACACGCTGGGGTACCGACCCAGAGTTCCGGGTTCGAATCCCGTCCTGGCATTTATTTTTCTTATCATGTCATATATATATATATATATATATATATATATATATATATATACATACATACATACATACATACATACATACATACATACATACATACATACATACATACATACATACATACATACACATACATACATACATACATACATACATACATACATACATACATACATACATACATACATACATACATACATACATAAATACATACATACATACATACATACATACATACATACATACATACATACATACATACATACATACATACATACATACATACATACATACATACATACATACATACATACATACATACATACTAGAAGTCCCGGCCACGCGTTGCTGTGGCTAAGGTATACGTTAAAAATTTTAATTAAGTTGCTGTCTTTCAGCCAGATTACTTAAAACTAATACTTACACACGAGATTAATAATATTGAAAATAAATTAAACGCTGAACACACTTAAATTATGAAATAATCAATATTTGTAATTCAATTGAAATTCGCGGTTGCAACAAAAAGCACAGCCACCTGGATCTCTCTTTGTTAAATAATAAACCAATTACCTTACCAAATTACCTTATACCGCCATCTGTTAGAATCGTATGCAACTCACAGATAATTACATCGCCATCTGTTACAATCGTATGGAACTCACAGGTAATTATAACTCTTTGTTAAATAATAAACAAATAATTTGCAATAAAAAAATAATGCGACTATAAATTTAGTTATAAACTACCCTAAGTCTCAAGTTGGATCAAACTGCACACAGTGTGCAAAATTTTATTAAAATCGGTTCAGTAGTTTAGGATTCCATCGCGGGCAAACAACGTGACACGAAATTTATATATATATATATATATATATATATATATTATGTAAATTAGAAATATCTAACCTGCTGAAAAATTCGTTTAGCCGCAATTATTTTCTAAAATATTTCCTTATATAGTAAAAATTGTATACTTGTACATGAATATCTGTATTTCTTTCTTTTTGAGCTGGTTTTTTTATTGTATATTATAACATTAAGCCATGTTTTCTTCTGACTATCTTCTCTATCATTTAATTTTATGACATTTGAGCAATTTCACAACAATTTAAGAATGTTTTAACATGATTTAAACTTTAGAGTTAAAAGGAAGTTGCTTTTTAGTTTTATCAATTATACCTTTTTAAGCAAGTTAATGAACACCGTTGGCTATTCCAAAGCAAATCCAGTAAAGCTGGAACTTCTTGGCAATTTCATTTTTATTCCCGTCATTTAGAATTCATAGAGTCTCTTCCAGCTGATTTTGTTATAGAAGTGTGTAATATAGTTGTTCTGTTATGAATGCACATTGCCTTATCATTTTTCTCCTCTCTTGGATGCTGTTAATAAAAGACAACACCCACGTACAGAGGAAGGAGGGACTCTATAAAGTCGTACCATAAAGCCAACTACATTGTTGGTAACACTGTAGCTTTATGCGAGAGAATTATGCAATGTGTAACTTTAAAAAGAGTATTCTACTATCCTCATCTTTTGAGTTTCTTATTTTACTTCTTTCTTTTCCATTTTTCTTCTCCATATTATCTCTATTTATGCCACACCTTCTTTATACATTCCTAAATACAAAATAAGTATGTAGAGAGTCTGCAAAGAAAGAAATGTTGTCTTCTGAACTGCTTTCTGCTCTTTGAGATACTGGCAGTAACAAAATCAAATATCCAAAAGCTTTTACAGTAGATTGTAATAATAGTATTAACTAACTAACTCAATGGCATTCTCGAACCCCTAGGTTCATGGCCGCACGGCCATAACCTCTACAGACAACCTTCAGAGAAGCTAATATTTTCTAATCATTCCCTGTGTAACCTACTTCTCTCAAATCATGATTAATGTTGTTCTTCCACCTCATTATTTGTCTATCAAATGGTGGTATTCCATTGATTTTCCTACAAGAATCCTCCATAGCCCTCTGCCATTCCACATTCGTGCCACATGTCCCGTCCATCAGAGTCTACGAGACGTAATTATTCTACTTATATCTGGTTTCCTATAAAGATCATGAAGCTCACTTTTATGTAGTCTTCTCCATTTTCCCTTTCTGTTCATCTCTCTTTGATTAAAGAATTTCTTATCAACGCCTGTATAATCTACTACTCTCAAATCTTGGTTAATGTTATTCTCTCATCTATTATCGACCTACTTTCTTGGTGCTTTCCCTTTGTTTTTTCAACTAGGAGTTTCCATGCTCCTCTTTCATTCTCCATTCGTGCCACATGCCCTTCCCATCTCATTAATTAAATTTATTTTATCTGGTTTCCCATAAAAATAATTTAGCTCACTATTGTTTAGTATTCTCCATTCACCTGTCTGTTCATCTCTCTTTGGTCTAAACATTTTTAAAAGAACCTTATTTTAAAATACTCGTCATCTCCTCTCTTCCCATAAACTAAGCGTTCATGTTTCGCATCCATATAATATAACTGGGAGAATAGCAATTTTATAAAAATAGTATTAATTGTCATCACCCCTCAAAGGAGCATAGGACCACCATGAACGTTCGACAATAGATTATATTTTAAAAAAGCATTTGAACTTCACTTCATCCTTTCTCACAGTGATTCACCAAGTAATTCTGGTTCTCCCACTTCTATGGTCATTCCTTGGATTATCCATACCATACTCGTTTTCATTATATTTCTATCCCCCCTCCTCAAAACAGTTTAATCCATTTCCATCTTATTTAATTTCTTTGGAAATATCACACTTTGGAAATATCGCACGATTCTTTGTTGAAAATAATTGTGGATCATCAAAATCTTGTGATAAATCTAAGACATGTATTTATGTTTAATATTGATATCAATGGAAAGAGAAATTCAAATACTATTTGTTATGCGGTGAACCTGCCTCGAATAATTAATTCGTTGCCAGGAGACGTTATAAAAAAATGGTAGCAAACGAAGAAAAAAGAGGACGTTTTGTTTGCTACATTTTCACATATCCCAGTCTGTTGTAACTGTACAACGCAATGTTAGAATAAAATATGGCGTTGATCCACCCAGTGGGCCCAGTATCCGTAAGTGGTACGCTGATTTCAAAACGTCAACCGGTCGTCCATCAGTAAGTGAGGTAAATGTGGAGTATGTGAGAGAGAGTTCCACACGAAGTCCACAGAAATCCACCGTAAAAGCCAGTGAAAAAAAATAAAACATTATCCTTTATTTTTCGTCGAGGTGACAGTCATAGGTAATTCGTACATAGACATGTTACAGTTATGGTTTCTTCCACAACTGAAACAGGACCTCAAGGGTCTCATTTGTCAGCAGGATGGGGCATCTCCACTTAGATGCTATAAACGAACAAAATACACGACTTTTAAGGAGATGGATTGAACGTACTGGCCGTGAAGATTTTGAATGTTTGCATCGACCTCCACTTTCCCCTGATTTCGCACCGTGTGATTTAATTTATTTTATTTTTTTGGAGTGTTATAAAACACAAGTATATCAGCCATCGTTACCACCTACCACTGAGAATCTTCATTTCCGCATCACAGAGGTCATTGTACTGGTGGATGGTCTAATGCTACAACGAGTAAGGCAGGAAATTGACTTGAGACTTAATGTGTGTCGTGTGACACAAGGAGCTCACATTGAGCATATGAGACTTACTTACGGTTGTGAATCAGATGTTTCTCTTTCTGTTTCATGTTTCATTTTTTGCAATTAAATAATTCTTTTAGTTTCTGTTGATATCAATTTCATGTTCTTTTTTCTGTTTTGCAATTTTTGCTTATTTAATAATAGCACATGTGATTTAACCGAATGGATAACAAACAATAT
The DNA here is from genome assembly GCA_030220185.1 of Diploptera punctata. Taxonomy (NCBI): domain Eukaryota; kingdom Metazoa; phylum Arthropoda; class Insecta; order Blattodea; family Blaberidae; genus Diploptera; species Diploptera punctata. Next base: position 9,725 of record JASPKZ010009455.1, on the reverse strand, counting down.
TTGACTTTCTCTTTCCATTGATACCAAAATAATATTTTTAAGTATGTCCTAACGATAATTGTCGTTATATCGATGATTATAATTATTCAAGTTTGTAAGCGGAAAGGTAATTTACAGTAACACTATATATATATATGCGCATGCGTTATCATTAAATACTTTTAAAGTGATTTTAATGAGACTGTACAACTCTGTATTTTTTAAATATTAAATAGATTACTTTGTCGCACTAATTATTACTTCGTACAATAGAGATTTATTACTGCATTTCTCTTACAAGACGTGGCTTCTGAAGGTTGGTCTATTCTCTAACTTAACGTTATATTGGGAGGAGTTTGGCTTCATCTTTTAACGCTATCCACTTGTTTCTACAAGTTTGCATTCTAATACGAAGCAAGAAGTGGTAATAATGATAGAAATTGTGATAATAGCGAAGGAAATGATGGGGGTGGATGCAGAATGCTAGTAACCAAGTTTCCGAGCCAGCAGGAAGGGAAATATTCGCCTCCTTCCCTCATTTACAAGGAGCTTTTATATGGATTTGAGGCGTAAAATACTACACGGAGATTATGTCCTATACACTGCCTTAGTTACTCGTATAACTGCCTCCCATCGACTTTCCAGAAAAAAAAATTGCTTCCAATGAGCTTTCGTTTAATTATATTGATGATAATTTATTAGAATTATTAGTACCCTTACAGTCTACCGCTGTGGTCTCAAGGTAGCGTGTTGCCTTCTCACGCAACGGGCTCGGGTGTGATTCCGGTCGGGACAAGCTTCTTAGGCGAGTTCTTTCGGGATTTTTTCTCACCTCGAGAGAAATGTTTGATATCTTTAAGGCCCAAAAGGTCCTGGAACATCATCTGGCCATCATTATCATATCTTTTTGCGTGGAAAGCAACGGGAAGCTACACCTATAATTCCCTAGTAAAGCTGCAGAGCATAGCATGAAAATGCTATGATTACAATGAAAGACCTGCTCTAGGGCAGAACACTATACATAGATAGATAGATAGATAGATAAATAAATAGATAGATTGATTGATTGATTGATTGATTGATTGATGGATGGATAGATAGATAGATAGATAGTATCCTTATACGGTTTGGAAATAATGAGATTTCCTAAGTAGTTATTGTTATTAGTTAAATAAATGAAAGCAAATTGATTTATGAAACTGTATTTATATTATATTTAGCAACTGGACATTAAAACTAAAAAAGCAATAATGCAATAAGACAAAAATTAGTATATTATATGAGATACAATGAACATAATTTATATGGACATGTACGACGAATGCAAGAAGAAAGGTTACGCACAAAAACATTGAAATGGTGTCCACCTGGAAGAAGAAAGAAAGGAAGACTTCACAATATATAGATGCAAGAAATAAGAAGTGAAATGAGGACTGGAGGACATGGGGTGGATGGATAGGGTCGTATGGAGAAGGAAAATATAACTTTAGGCAGAGATAGATGTGTGAACATTGAAAATATGTATAAAATACAATTTATCTTATTCTGATAGTAGGGATTTAATTAAGAAATTACTTAAATCTGTGTGTATGTGTTCTTATGTTACCCACTGCAATTTACGTGCTACACGTTCCACGCACGGCGAATAGATGACCTTAATGTGGTTTATTTTCAATTTACGCACCACTCCGCAGACCACTTTACGTACGTGATGTATTCTTGTATGTTTACAGAAAGGTTACGATGAGTGTATGTTTATTTTTGTGTTGTGTAAAGTGTTTTGAATGAGGCATGATGGTGAAATGAAGATGAAACCCGGTGCCGGCACGTAGCCTACTACTGTCGGAAAAAAGCACAAAAGGCGCCACCAGGCTTAACGTCCCCATCAGACAGACGAATCGCTAACAACAGTACCACGTGCTTTCAACTTATGTACTGCGTCAAGGTTTACAATTTAATGCAAGAATTTGGTGCACAATTAAAATTGTACACCACTACCTCTCCTTGTCGGGATATTGAACACCTTGCAATTGAATTAATTTAGAAACTAAAATGTTGAACTCCGCCGGGTATCGAATACGGGTCCGCTATTCAGAAAAAGCATGCATGATACCACTCCAAACCTATGCACAATTGTCCCCGAATGCTTCATTCTCTTCTAATAAAAAAGGATTCCTAAATACTTGATGTGGCTCCTAAATCTGTGATAGTGGTAACCTAACGCCCGTCGTACGTTCTTAATTCCGTGAAATTAACACAGAAGCTTTTAAATGAAGAATAAAACTTAATTCGCCATTTATTAAAATTGGTAACACTGGTCGACAAAAATTAACTTTTTTCTTTCACAAGAATAAAAATATGAGATTTTAGAAGTATTTTTCATCCTGAATTTAAATATCATTCCAGTTTTTCCTATCAGGCAAGAATTTTCTGTGATATTCATTTACATGTTTTATAATTTTTAACAAATTCCATCTAACTCTAACTCATTCTGACTTACTTAGAAAGTGGTAGATAGTGATTTTCGGGCATATTTTGCATATGGAACATCTCTCTTCTTGATCCAACTATAGTCAGTCAGCATATTAGAACTCCACTTGCCTTGGTACCCTCTTTTCCATTGTGGAAATTTGCTGATGAAAACGCTCACCGTGCTCATCAGATACAGCCCTTAAATACAGCTTGAATAAAATTGCTACATATAAGGTAAAGGGTTCTATGACAGGTCAAAGAGAATGCTAAAATAAATTTAAAAAAAGTAGCTGTCACAAAAAAAAACTTTGCCTGATGGAGAAATTCTGACTACACATGTGAATTCAGTATGAAAAAATGCATTAGATTCACTAATCAGATTTCTTGTGAAGAAAACCTTGTCGGCCAGTGTAAGCAATATTAGAAGCGATATAAGGGCAAATTATAAGAATTGCGTAAGTAATATCAAAGTTAATATTTAATTTTAGGAAGTTATATTTTGAGGTTATTTTAATTATATTATTTTTGGTCTGGACATCTTACCTCAATATTAATGTTGATTTGTTCTTGGACGTGTTTCAAAACAATTCTGTTTCAGTCTGGGAAAGCTGACGTGTTTCAGTCTGGGAAAGCTGACGATAAAAGAATTGTTTTGAAACATGTCCAAGAACAAATCAACATTATTATTGAGGTAAGATGTCCAGACCAAAAATAATATAATATCAAAGTTATTTTATATTTAGACCTATTTACCTCTAAAAATAAACTTAACGTTAAATCGTTAAACAGTAACATAAACAATACACACGGTGATAAAATGCCTGCAAACAAATATACTTTATAGGAATTATATTGTCTTCTACTATCATAGTATGAAATAATAACAGAAGCAGCGATGATGATGATGATGATGATAATAATAATAATAATAATAATAATAATAATAATAATAATAATATTTCAGATTAATAACAACGAACACTGATGCTACTAAAAACCTAAATAATCTAACAAATAGTGTTAAGAAATATTTTGCACCGTTGAAATTATTATTAATATTTAAAACAATAAAATTTGTACCTGTTGTGGCAGTCGTCCTCAACAAATTAGATTTGTAAAACATATTCAGCTAGGTCTTTCGAAACCGTTTCCATTTAAAACTCTGTTCATTTGGCACTGGTTGTGTTGATTGTATAGTGGATTGATCTGGTAGGGCATGTTCTCGTTCAGCACGGTTATCGTTTGTTTGCTTCATAATTTATATTTTTTCTAAGATGTTTATTTTCCGGTTATTTTGTCTATGCATTATTGATAGGGCGTTTTCTATTGTGTTGAACTAATGATCTATGTTTATAACATGCTTATCGAAACTTGATTTGCATCCATTTTTATGAAATCAGTGAAGTGCTCATTATATCTTATTTTAAAACTTCTGATTGTTCGTGCTACATAAACAACCAGAAGTTTTAAAATAAGACATAAGTATTTCACTGATTTCATAAAAAAATATTGAGGCAAATCAAGTTTCATTAACCATGTTACAAACACCGGTCATGAGTTCAACACAATTGAAAACAATCTCACAATAATGCATAGAGAAAATAATAACCGGAAAATAAACGTCTTAGTAGAAATAAAAATTACGAAGAAAACTGGAAACGATAACCTGCTGAACGAGAACACGCCCTATCAGATCAACCCACTATACAATATATTCGTTAAACACAACCAGTAGCCAATGAACAGCTTTGAAAATTGAACTGGTTCCGAAAGGCATAGTTGAATGTTTTATACAAATCTAATTTTTTGAGGACGACTGCCAAAACAGCTACAAATTTTATTGTTTTAAATCTAACGAATAATGAGGATATGATTTTATGTAATTGGTTTCAGTCAGATGACTACTTAGCTTTTAGGCTTAATTGCTATAACCTTGATAATGTTTGAAATATGTATTTTATGTAACGGTAACAGATTTCAATTGAATGTAACCTATATGAAACCTTATTAATAATACTAGTGGTCGCCCAGCGGTCGAAATTCGACCACAATTCATTAAATGTTTAAAAATGTTCAAGTTTGTAACAAATACGTCATTATGCATTAATTTTAGATTTATTTTAATAATACGAACGTTAGAAAATATTGGTATAACTTGGCTAAACCATATTTAAAAAAACAGTAACGCGCCATTTTATATTTGTATACTATTTATACTTGCATTTGGCCTATTATTATGTTACGGGAAGGAGGAGGTACTTAGATATAAACCAACAAGATACTTTCGCCGAATGTACAGGAAAACGCTCACTGTGTTTACAAAGAGACCTAAAACACGTCTGGGGAAAAGAATCGTATATACTCAACCTAGGATTTAAAGAGAGATCAGGGCTTGCTTGGTTTAGGCTAGGGGCATGGAAATTGCAAAAAATTAGCGACGATCACGATATGCGAATATGTCCAATATGCGGGAAATTTGAAGATGAGATACATATATTAGGACAATGTAATGATTTAGAATATTGGAGACGTCAGTTATTACCGGAAAGATTTCTAAATTCAAATCGGGAAAGATTGGCATGCTACGAGTTATTGGTAAATCCAGAAAATTGGATAAACTTGGGTAAATTTCTGGACAAAACGCGGAAAATAAGAACAACACTCATTCATGAATAAATACATGTTATCAAAATGCAATAACATTAATTCTTAATAATTCTATATAAATTAATTAATGTATAATGCTATTGTGTTATTATTTAATTGTAATATTACTGTTTTTTCTTAAGTCATTGCAATGTTACGTTTTTTTAGTGTATAGTGCTATTGTGTTATTACTTAATTGTAATATTACTGTGTTTTTTTGTAATTGTAATGTTATTGCTTTTTGTAGTGTATAATGCTATTGTGTTATTATTTCATTGTAATATTATTGCGTTTTCTTTATGTAATTGTAATGTTATTGCTTTTTTTTGTTTTGTTGTTTATTTTTCTTCACAATAGTAGCAATTATTTCTTTATTGTAACGGACTGTCAAAAGCACGTACGGCTTACTGCCCGTGCGACCCATATTTGTAAATAATATTGTAAAATCTTACTTTTGTCTAATAAAGTCCTACTACTACTACTATGTTACGGGATATATATATATCCCTTCTTCTTTGTCTCTCACTCCGCCCCGTCAAAGTTCTGTGTCAAGGCTTAATGGAAGTAGGTGTGAATATGTAAATATAAGAAAATATATGTAATAAAATTACCGAAACCAAGATTAGACAGGGGTTAATTTCAATTTTATAATAAAATGTATTCACTGTTTTTAAATCACTAATAATAAATACGCGAGAGTAAGTCAATTCACATTGCTGCTGCACAATTTTCTTCTTACAACAATGCACTTTCTGTATGAACGTAAATAAATGAATGAGTAATACATATAAATTCTTTAGAGACAATATATTATATTTTGTTTAATTTAATTTATTTGTGACATATTATACATAAATTTTATTGTTCTGTACTTCTTCCCTATATGAACTTTAATTATGCCAAATATCACATTCCTCCGTGCACGCTAATGTGCTCAAAAAGGGGTACACAGTTTTTTTTTCACGTATTAATATATAGATTAAGAATTTTCTTCTTACTGTCTGCTTTCACACGGTTAAACATGAGAGATAGAGCCATATCATGAGAAAAATAACAAAATTGAAAATGTGGAAGTTAATGTACCATTATTATCCTTTTATTACACGCTTTATATTAGCTTGACCTGCATCTATCTATCTATCTATCTATGTAACGGAATTTTTCAACGCGATTTTCACCCACTTTGAATCATCGGATCGACTTGAAACTTTGTATACTTTTAGAGGATCCGTGACAATACAATAATTTCATATTTATTTTCTAAAATCCTGGCCATAATCATCAGAAACTCAAAAAAAAAGTGTTTTTGTATCAATGTAACGGAATCTTTCAACGCGATTTTCACCCACTTAGAAACATTGGATCGACCTGAAACTTTGTATTCTTGTAGAGGACCCGTGACAATACAATAATTTAATATTTTGTTTCTAAAATCGTGGCCAGAATCATCCGAAAATAAAAAAAATGAAAACTGGTATAATAGGTTACGTACTTGTCGAGTTTTTAGTCAATCGTTGTAAGAGCTCAGTTGGTAGAGCAGTGAACTCTTAGTGGTATATAATTTCAGTAATCCATACGTCGCTGGTTCAAATCCGGCTGGGAGGGTTTTTTTTATAGAAGAGTAGAACTTTTAGCTCATACTACAATAGTATAGAATTTAAATTTTATCTTATTCTGTAAAATATTAAAACTAAAAAATAAAAAATAAATAATAGTTTTAACAAACTAAAAGAGCATGCTTTGTTAGAAAACTAAAAAATAATTTTAATTTCCAATACGCTTGGGATAAAATAAAGTGGTCAACAAAAAAATCATCTCCAACACATATAGAATAAAATTAGAGTTATCAACAAAAAGAAAATAATTTTACCATCAAAAGCGTGGGGTGCTTTTTATGATTTTTACATTTTCTTCTTAGAGAGCTTACTTTTACCAATATCTGTTTATCAAATATATTAATTGATATAGAGCACCCCACGCTTTTGATGGTAAAATTATTTTATTTTTGTTGATAACTCTAATTTTATTCTATATGTGTTGGAGATGTTTTTTTTTTGTTGACCACTTTATTTTATCCCAAGCGTATTGCAAATTAAAATTATTTTTTATTTTTTAGTTTTCTAACAAAGCGTGTTCTTTTAGTTTTTTAAAACTATTATTTATATTGTTGAGACTCGTATATCAGTTGGTTCAGTTGATATTAAGATACAATATTTGACTGTTATATTACTATTAAATAAGCAGCCAAAATATAGAAATCTTCTTCAAGAACAATCATAGGCGATAAACAATTACTTCTTCAACCGATATCAACATTACGACTGCTTTTGAGGCTTTGAATTGTTTTCCAAAGGCGGAAAAAGCAATAAGATGGAAAGAAAAAAATGATATCGTGCCTGGAGTTACCCAGAAACTACTTTTTAAAACATTTAATTCCGTGAAAACGAAATGAAATTTTATCACGGAATTAGTGATATCAAGGAAATATGCATATTTACTCTGTGCGTGTACAGTATTATTATGTGTAAAATTAATGAAAATTTGTAAAATTTAAATAAAATGTATCTTTTTACAGAACGACGACCCCTTAAGGGTTTCATGAAGATGTATAAGACACCTCCACAACGACGAAGAAAAAAGAGTGACTTGGAAGATGATGACGAAATTCAAAGGGAAGAGCTCAACCACCGCCATCTTGCCAAAGACATTCACAACAACCAAGTAAATAGTGTAAGTAGTTTACAAATAGTTTCTTAAAGGAATTCAACTCATGTACATCAGATTGAAAGGTTAATTTTCCAAATTCCAGAGCGCGCTGCATTCCGCTGCAAGCCTCCCGTCGATGTATACTTTAAAACTTGATGTAACCAAAATATTCACTTACACAATGTTCCACAACTTGTGAATCCCTTTCATGCCCAATGTTTACTGGAGTGAGCATGATTCGTAATTCAATTTCTGGCTATTCTTTACAATATGTGACCCGAATTTTTTTAATTCCTTCACAAACTCCTGCCTGTCAAATGTTATTCTTAGGGTTCCATTTTTCGAATTATTTCCCACCATTTACAATGATTTTTACATTTTTTCCTTAAAATTATTTCAGTATATTTATTATGTTTATTTAACTACATACGTAGTATCTATATTGATTTTAACTAATATTCTAAACAAAAACAAAGTCGTGTTACAGTGCAGTCAACATAGAGTATATACTAAATTAACTCTACAAATATACTTTCGAACTTCAGAACTTACTATTTATTTTTGGGCGTTGCATTCTTTCATAGGTTAGAGTGCTTAAATAGCGTTAGGTTAGCTTTTAGGTTGGTCTCTCACAGGTTAGAGTACTTAACCCATTCGCTTCAGGTTTAAATGCTCAATGCATTTCCCGATAAACCGAATTTAAGTTACTGTAAATTATATACTCTATTTTCAGATATTCAAAACAAACAAAATATAACGGTACTTGAGATCACAATAAGGGTGAAGGCTAAAACACATTCCTCTACTATTCATAAATGTGAACAAAATATTACCCTGCCAAGGGATGTACAAAATATTTGCAAACTATGAAACAGCAGAGTTAAGCGGTGTACCTCGTCTTCTGAGTTGAAACCCATTTAACTGCCGGCGAGTGTACCTCGGCTTTTGAGGCGAATGGGTTAAATTGCGTTAGGTTAGTTTTAGATTCGTTAAATATCGTGTGTATGTTGGCTGCATCCAGTGATTCCGTAATGTAAACTGCTTCGCGTTTGTTGGCCCATGCGCATAGTGTGTGATTGGAATTTAGAAAAAAAATTACGTCACATGTTGTAAAGAATCTTTCAATTTATTTTTATTATTAATCGTTATAAATAATATAAAGCGCTAAATTTAAAATGTTTTAAGTTCAGTTATTACCTTTAATAATGACATTGAGAAAAATAGCACCAGTGAAAAAAAAATGCATTGTCGTTTAGGCAGCCCCATATCTCTTCTTCCTATGGGTCTATAGTTGTATAATAATCTGGAATTCGGTTTAGTGATATTCTCTACACTTGTTCATGCCAACTATTTGCAAAACTGTGAGTTACATCTACTTTGTTTAGAATGTGCAATTTCTATCTATGTGTTAGTTTTATCTGTGGTATATAGTCTGTATTTTTCTAAGGAGGAAATATCCCCTCACTATTATCAAACCCTACAATCTCCCCCTTCTAAGGTGGAGTATGTGATACAGATTATTTCACAACTAAATTAATTTCTTTATAAATAAAGTTCATACAAACTTTAGTTTTGGATAAAATTATATAATGTATCACAAGTTTCACACAAACTATAACCCTAATATACCTTAGGTGAAATAGGGTTTATAAATTTCGGATAATAAATAATAATAAGTACCGCGCCGTAGCCGAGTGGTTAAGGCAAGATGCCTTCGCACAGAGCTACGGGACTTACCTTGGTTCGGGTCTCCATGAGGGAAGACATTTCTTCATGAAATTTCGGCCAGTAAAGGACCGATGCCCACCTTGCATCTTGAGGAAATTGAGTAGCTACAATAAGTGTCGGCTCCAAGTTGATAAAACGATCTATAACAGCTCGAGTACCCGACATCCTGACCACATGTCATACCTACACTGGCT
>JASPKZ010009454.1:0-69340 GCA_030220185.1 Diploptera punctata | reverse complement strand
AATAATTCAAATATAATTTTAATATATTAAAATTAGTATTTTGAATTATTATTATTAGTATTAAAATTAGTATTTGAATTATTATTATTAGTATAAAATTAGTATTGGAATTATTCTTATTAGTATTAAAATTAGTATTTGAATTATTATTATTAGTATTAAAAATAGTATTTGAATTATTATTATAGTATTAAAATTAGTATTTGATTATTATTATTAGTATTAAAATTAGTATTTGAATTATTATTATTAGTATTAAAATTAGTATTTGAATTATTATTATTAGTATTAAATTAGTATTTGAATTATTATTATTAGTATTAAAATTAGTATGTTGAATTATTATTATTAGTATTTAGAATTAGTATTGAATTATTATTATTAGTATTAGAATTAGTATTTGAATTATTATTATTAGTCTTAGAATTAGTATTTGAATTATTATTATTAGTATTAGAATTAGTATTGGAATTATTATTCTTAGTATAGAATTAGTAGTATTTGAAATATTATTATTAGTATTTTAGAATTAGTATTTGAATTATTATTATAGTATTAGTATAGATTAGTTTTGAATTATTATTATGAGTATTAGAATTAGTATTTGAATTATTATTATTAGTATTAGAATTAGTATTTGAATATTATTTAGTATTAGAATTAGTATTTGATTATTATTATTAGTATTAGAATTAGTATTTGAATTATTATTATTAGTATTAGAATTAGTATTTGAATTATTATTATTAGTATTAGAATTAGTATGGAATTAGTATTATTAGTATTAAATAGTATTTGAATATTATTTAAGTATTGAGAATTAGTATTTGAATTATTATTATTAGTATTAGAATTATTATTTGAATTATTATTAGTATTAGAATTATTATTATTAGTATTAGAATATTAGTATTAGAATTATTATTATTAGTATTAGAATTATTATTAGAATTATATTATTAGTATTAGAATTATTATTAGTGAATTATTATTATTAGTATTAGAATTATTATTAGAATTATTATTATAGTATTAGAATTAGTATTTGTATTATTATTATTTAGTATTAGAATTAGTATTTGAATTATTATTATAGTATAGAATTAGTATTAGAATTATTATTATAGTATTAGAATTAGTATTAGAATTATTATTATTAGTAATTAGAATTATTATTAGAATTATTATTATTAGTATTAGAATTATTATTAGAATTATTATTATTAGTATTAGAATTAGTATTTGTATTATTATTATTAGTATTAGACTTAGTATTGAATTATTATTATTTAGTATTAGATAGTATGTGTATTATTATTATAGTATTAGAATTAGTATTTGTATTATTATATTAGTATTAGACTTAGTATTTGAATTATTATATTAGTATTAGAATTATTATTAGAATTATTATTATTAGTATTAGAATTAGTATTTGTATTATTATTATTAGTATTTAGAATTAGTATTTGAATTATTATTATTAGTATTAGAATTAGTATTTGAATTATTATTATTAGTATTAGAATTAGTATTTGAATTATTATTATTAGTATTAGAATTAGTATTTGAATTATTATTATTAGTATTAGAATTAGTATTTGAATTATTTATTAGTAGTATTAGAATTAGTATTGAATTATTAATATTAGTATTAGACTTAGTATTGGAATTATTAATATTAGTATTAGAATTAGTATTTGAATTATTATTTTAGTATTAGAATTAGTATTTGAATATTATTATTAGTATTAGATTAGTATTTGAATTATTATTAGTATTAGAATTAGTATTTGAATTATTATTATTAGTATTAGAATTAGTATTATCAGAATTATTATTAGTATTATTAGCGTTATCAGAATTATTATCAGAATTATTATTACTATTCCGATTGAGGGTCTTTCCACTTTTTAGCGGTTGTCCTTTTACCAGCCGGCTGCTGGCCCTTCACATCCACATGTGTCAATCACAGAGGTAGATGATCAACAGCCAGTGTAGGGGTGACACGTGGTTAGCATGTCGAGTCCCCCAGCCGTTATAGCTGGTTCCTCAACCTGGAGCCGCTACTTATTGTAGCTACCCAATTGCCTCACGATGCTGGGTGGGCACCGGTCCCATACTGGCCGAAATACCATGAAAAAATTTCTTCCCCCATGGAGACTCGAACTAGCGAAAGTCCCATAGCTCTGTGCCAAGGCTTCCTACCTTAACCGCTCGGCTATGGCGCGGGACATTATTATTACTATTATTATTATTATTATTATTATTGTTGTTGTTGTTATCATATAAAATGTTGTTTGTACACGAAATTTGCATTGCAGCATTTAATATATTTTTAACTCCTTATAATTAATATAGTGTATATTTATATTTGTCAAATATTTATTTATATTTGTGCTGGTTGAGTGGAAGAGAAGGCCTTGTGACCTAAACTCTGCCAGAATAAATAAAACATTATTGTTATTATTATTTATAATTGACGGAAGACGAACCAAATATGGTTATTATTATTATTATTTCATTTTTTAATTATGTTTAATTGTACATTCTTTGAATATTAGACATATTGATTTAGATTGATCACTTATTTCTATCCTTGGCATTTCATCATGCATATAGAGACCAACCCTAATACTTCCATGATTATACATGTAACCTTGGGCCCAGTTACAAATTTCACAAGTCATCATAAGTTGAGAATGTTAGATAATGAATCAATATACATATGTTTAGATATAATAATTCATAGTTTTCTCCTTATTCTTTTGGATTTAAATTTTCTCCCAAATCGTGAGTTCCTTAGATTTATCTAACTGTTTCAGTAATTTGGCTTAGTTTTGATCCTGTGTTTTTCTGACCATGCATGTGCAGCTATTACAACTTCTCTATTTTCCCATTTTTAACATTTCTAAGATGTTCTTTCAATCTTGTATTCGTGCTTTTCCTATGTATATTTTTTCACAATCTTTACAATGAATTTGATAAATCCCTGATTTTTTGCCTTCATCAATATTTTCACTTTTGTTGATTTTAATGAATCTATTCAGGCTGTAATTATTGTTCAGTACTAATTTAATGTTAAATTTGCTGAAAATTGTTTGATACTTGTTAAATTCTAAATTATGGTATGTAAATTTTCTAATTTTTTTACCAATTTCTTTTCTGTCTGAAGAGTACTTTCATTTTTATCACTTTTTGTTTTTTGAATCTATTTATTCTCTTATGAGTCAGCTTTTCCTTAAAACCATTCTCTTTTGCTATTTTTAATGTGTTTTTTCTTTGTATTAATATTTTCTCTGCTCATGGGAATGTTCACAAGTCCGTACGTTAAACCATTATAGACTTCCTGTTTATGTGCAATATGGTTGAAACCTGTTGCTTTAATATAATTATCAATGTTTCTTTCCTGTAAATTCTAAATTCTATTTTATTTTTTGTGCTTGTAGCACATCAGTCCTAAACAGAGCCTGTATGCCACCGAAGGAACCTTTCATTACATTAGCATAGTCATAAATTTGTGCTCTACAGTTTGTACATTTTTAATACATTTTTAATACATTTCTCTATTGTAAGAGAGAAATGATGCTGCATCTAATGAACTGGCAGGATTGAAGTCCAAAAACCGTTCATAAATCTTGCCCTCTAAATAAAAACAAACAACAATGGATAATTGTTCGGTCTGACTGATGTTTTTAGTTTTATCTACCATAAGTGAAAAATATATTGCTTTATCCACCTCATTTTCCACTTTGTCTAATGTAGCATTTGTATGGAAGGGTGTACATATTTATCATTTTGAGAGCCCAGTCTTTTTTCTATGATGGGATTGTTCTTCGAAACTAATTATAGCAATTATAGCAAAAATCTCAGTGTCACTTCCTTTAAATCTTAAGAATAATTGAGGCGTTCACATGGGAAAGGTAAGATGTTAATTATATAATTTTTTACCTAGTAAGTCAGTCGTCCTCAACTAAATTATTAAACTTCAAGTTATTCTAATATGGAGGCCACAGACATAAATCGTTATACAACCTATATAACACCATCAGTTCCAGTTAAAATGCAGAAGATGAAACATTGTTTCGAAAGGCCTCCATATTAGAATAACTTGAAGTTTAATAATTTAGCTGAGGATGACTGACTTACCAGGTAAAAATTACATAATTAACATCAACTGTGCTTTAATATGAATTTCAAAAGTGTTGATGGGAAAGGTAGTAAATCAAAAAAAGAAAATTTTACAAGGGAAACAAAAAACTATTTTCCCAACATTAATTTTAATGTAATTTTGACACTACTAAACAAGAAATTTTATTTGAAAAATAGGTACAAAATATCCAAATTAGACTTACAAAATATATTTAAATTTAAAAGTGTCAAAATTGTTTTTTGCTTCCCCTGTAAAATTTGCTTTTTATGACTTGCTACCTTTCCCATGTCAACGCATCAATTATAGCAATTCTATAAAATTGTCAATGTCTTCAGACTTGCAGATGCCACTCTCAGGAATCCCCTGTATAACTGTGAATAATGATATCTATAATTTCCTTGATGTATATCTGATTTTTTCTAACTTCTTTCTAATATGCTTCGCTTAATTAAGTAGTAATTTATGTTTATGGGTCAGAATGTTTTTGGCATCAGTATTCATCCCAACTAGCATAATAGTTTTTATGATGATCAATATTCTCATGTTTTTTTTTCATTTCTGTATCAGCTGAGTGGGCTTTTTTTTTCTAATTAGTGATACCTTGTACTGTCATAAAGTACTAAAGACGAACATTATTGCCTCCACGGAAAAGAAACAGCAGCAAACAAAATGCTGCATCTTGAATTATGCTATACTCTAACTATGGATAAGTTCCAAACAGAAATTGTGGCTGTTTGAGCAGTTTTCAAATTTGAATAATGATAATAGCTTTATTTTACCTGGCAGAGTCAAGGCCTTAAGGGCTTGTCTACCATTCAACCAGGTTTAAGAAAATACAAAAATAATTCTTACATCTGGTTACAATAAAAATAAATATTACATAGTATCTCAACAATATAATTATCATTTATAAAATATTTTGTACAAGAGATGTTGGCCGACCACGCAGAAGTTGGACTCCACTTTTAACTTTGCCAGAACAGGCTGCATAGCCTAAACCTTGTAGTAGAAGAAGAAGAAGAAAATATTTTGAATTTAATCTAGATGAAACAAATGAAATATAAAATATACCAAGATAGAAAAAAACGAGAAAAAGCTATTAATGATACAGAATAAATTCTAAACTTTTGGATTTCAGAAAAACCTCCACTGTGATTGGTTCAATTTTGCTGACAATACCCAACAATTAGGAGTGGGAGTTTACCTGAAAGCCCAAATTAAAAAATCGCTCTAGTGGGTTGTTTTCTCGCAACAAAACTTGCATGTAACATTTGATTAAGAAAAGTAATATCGAGTTTGTTAATCAGGAAAATTGAGGAGAATTAATTGTATAAGTAGAAAGAAAATTGACATTCCTATTGGAAGTTTGAATGGTGTAACGGTTACTGCACTGACGTACAGAGTCAGAAGTCCGGGGGTTCGATTCCCCAGTTTGAATGTAATTTTTCTTTCTAGATAAAACTATATCCAATTCTGGAATATGTTAATTTAAAATATAACATCAAAATAGTAGCTTTAACCACTTAAAAATTAATGTTCAAATTCTCAATAAAAAATACTTCGAAGAGTAGTCATCAGATGGCATTGTTGATAACGATGGCTTTCTGCCTTCGGATGAAAGGAGAATTAATTGTATAAGTAGAAAGAAATTTGACGTTCCTATTGGAAGTTCAAATGGCATAATGGTTACCGCTCTGACGTCCAGAGTCAGAGGTCCGGGGTTCGACTCCCGGTTCGAATGTAATTTTTCTTTCTAAAACATGTTAATTTAAAATATAACATCAAAATAGTAGCTTTAACTGCTTAAGAATTAATGTTTAAATTCTCAATAAAAAATACTTCAAAAAGAAGTCGTCAGATGGCGTTGTTGATGGCGATGACTATCGGCCTTCGGATGGAAGAATTAATTGTATAAGTAGAAAGAAATTTGGTGTTCCTATTGGAAGTTCGAATGGCACAACGGTTACCACACTGATGTACAGAGCCCTAATTCAGTTCTTATATTTGTGCTTATAGTCCCGCGCCGTAGCCGAGCGGTTAAGGTTGGAAGCCTTGGCGCAGAGCTACGGGACTTGTGCTGGTTCGAGTCTCCATGGGGGAAGAAATTTTCTCATGGTATTTCGGCCAGTATGGGACCGATGCCCACCCAGCATCGTGAGGCAATTGGGTAGCTACAATAAGTAGCGGCTCCAGGTTGAGGAACCAGCTATAACGGCTGGGGGACTCGACATGCTAACCACATGTCACCCCTACACTGGCTGTTGATCATCTACCTCTGTGATTGACACATGTGGATGTGAAGGGCCAGCAGCCGGCTGGTAAAAGGGCAACCGCTGAAAAGTGGAAATACCCTCAATCGGAATATTTGTGCTTATGCCTTCTCCCTTACTCTGTACCTAAGTAATATGTGTAGGGTTATTCACTTGAGCAACACATCAGAAGTCTTAAAGATAAAATTTACATGAAATTAATTTTTTTAACCAATAATATTTGCACATTTTGAATGATTGATTAATTTCAGGTGCAAAATTTAATACTAGTGAATTTAATATTTTCCAGACATTCCCTTTCTTTGGAGTGCTTCCTGTGTTGCTGGATGAGAATGGGAAGGAGATTACAGGACCAGGAGAAGGATATCTAGTGTTCAGAAGACCATGGCCTGGAATGATGAGGACTTTGTTTGGGAATCATGAGAGATTTGAGACAACGTACTTCAAGAAATTCCCTGGTTATTACTGCACGGGGGACGGTAAGATTCCTTCTTCTTCTCACAAGCTCATTCTAACTGTGACATGTAGGTTAGGAGTAAAATTACATATTATCATCATCCATGCAAGTATAGGCATGTGGCCTGTTACGGTCTCAAAGTGGAATTTTCCATCCAGCACTCTTTTGGATGTCCCAGTGATCTTTTGCTTTAGGGGCAAATTCTGAGAGATGGCATTCGTTGAACTTCAATAAAATATTTATTCAGAAAAAATTATTTCCACTTTTACAACAAATTATCATAAGTAATGCCACGAGTGATTTCAAATTTATCTAGAGAATTTGGAAATCAAGAGTGGTATTTGTTAGGACTATTTAATGAATAAAATTAAGCTGTTTGCTCACAAATCATTATTTAAATACAGTTACATTAAAATATTTATATATTTAATGTAATGTTTGAAAACAAATGAGAAACGATTGGTATGCTTCATTTGCTTATTTTGTTCGTCACTGCTATCAGATCATATTATTTATTGCCAAAGGAACGCAATATTGTAAGAATGCACTCTAGTGGAGAAAAAATTAAATGCATCAAACTGTATATTAATTCATTTCTGATCCTATGATGTAAATATAACAATTATATTTTTCTGGAATATTATTACCTGGGAAAAAATACATTTAAGAAAGTGCAAACAGTGGTTTCTTTTTTTGGTGGTATAATCAATTGCTACAAATGTAATTACGTAGACTTTCATGGCCGGAGTTGCTATGATGATCTTGATGAAGATTTTCGGGCTGTAGGCCGTGGTTGTGAGGCTTGTAGTTCCCCGACGTTTCGCCAGAGACTGCGCCTGGCATACTCAAGGGTGGTTTTGAGACTGGCAATTCTGTCCGCTGTCTGTCCTATTTATACGTTCACTGCGATGTGTTCGTGAGTTGTATCTGCCTTCTGATTGGTCAGCATTATGGACTTCCATTGCTCCAATGAGATTGCTGTTTGATGGTCTAGTTGACTGTACGTCAACTGCCTTCTGATTGGTCAGCGGTAGGGACCTCCATTGTTCCACTGAGATTGCTGTTTGATAGACTAGTCGACTGTACTTGTAGAGGTTTACATTTTGCGTTTTTTAGAACCGGTATCCATACTTTGTTGACATTTAATGATTCTTCTTTTTTATTGTAACTGTTTTTATATTTGAATATTTACACACTATTTTACCCGTCTACAACGAGAAGCCATCGAAATATTCAAACATAAAAACACACTATTTTACCCGTCTACAACGAGAAGCCATTGAAATATTCAAACATAAAAACAGTTTCAATAGAAAAGAAGAATCATTAAAAGTCAACAAAGTATGGATACCGGTTCTAAAAAACGCAAAATGTAAACCTCTACAAGTACAGTCGACTAGTCTATCAAACAGCAATCTCAGTGGAACAATGGAGGTCCCTACCACTGACCAATCAGAAGGCAGATATAACTTACAGTCGACTAGACCATCAAACAGCAATCTCATTGGAGCAATGGAAGTCCATAACGCTGACCAATCAGAAGGCAGATACAAATTACGGACATATCGCAGTGAACGTATAAATAGGACAGACAGTGGACAGAATTGCCAGTCTCAAGACAACCCTTGAGGATGCCAGACGCAGTCTCTGGCGAAACGTTGGGGAACTACAAGCCTCACGACCACGGCCTACAGCCCGAAAATCTTCATCAAAATCATCATAATTGCTACAAATGTTTTTATATTAACTTCCGCATGCACTATGTGTTGATATTCATGCACTATATACAATCTGGTAGCCGTATTTCTTAGAGAGTCAGTCACTGCAAAATAATACTATGGCCTTTTCAGAATGTTAAAAAGGAAGTGCTTTCTTTATTATGATAAACTTTAGTTGGTAAATTTTAGGTGAAACATAACTGTGATTGGTTGTAAATCAAAAATCATTTAAATGTGATTGGTCATTGACTCCCATTTGGGGTATGAGTTAAATAGTTATCTTAAATTATTTGATTGATTTATTTATAATTATGTTACTATGTATATAGTCAAGTCACCATTTGTGTGAAATGACCCTTTATAAGTAGTACATATGATTCTTAAAACTGACAGCAAGTAAGGTAATATATTAAGAAATTTAGGCTCAGTTTCACCGACAATTTTTAAAGTTTAACAAATTGTTATATTGTTTTAACAAAAATTTCATTTTATTTAATGTATGCAGGAAATAACACTGAGGTTTCTTTTAATTAATTATTAATGAGTTGGTTATTTTGACTCACCTCATATTTCTTGATTTTTATACAGACCAGGTTTCGTTGCTTTTGTGCGACTTTGTCAATGCATTCCAATTGTTGTTTTGCAGTTGTCCATCCTGTAAGTTTATTTCTGCTCCCTCTGCTGGAAGTTCATCGGTCAGCCAGCAGAAGGAGCAGAAATCAACTTACAGGATGGACAACTGCAAAACAACAATTGGAATGCATCGACAATGTCACACAAAAGCGACGAAACCTGGTCTGTATAAAAATCAAGAAATATGAGGTGAGTCAAAATAACCAACTCATTAACAATTCCATTTTGTTTTACTGTTAACATTGCATTATACTGTATGCTAAGTTAAAATCCCAGGGTGTTCTGCAAATAAAAAACTGGAAATAAGTTGGGAATTTGAAAACAACTGGGAAAATCGGGAAATAGGTATTCGTAAAGCAGCGTGCATCTATTTTGTATTTTAATCAAAAGAATCACAATTGTTAAACCATATTCTAAAAATGCATACAGATATTGGAATATTTCTTGGGAGAAATGTTTATGAAACTGTAGCATACGTTTGGTGGAGTCAAGCTGCCACTGCTAAAGAAATGCTGGCCCTTGCCAACATGATATTGTACAAATGTATTACATAACAATACTTCAGCACACATAGTTCAATAAGCCAGATCAACTCTGACTTTATACAGTAAGCTTATAGTCAGCTTATTGAACACACACATTTTTAACGTAACTTTCGGCAAGTTCTTGCTTTTCTGCAACATATAAAGTCTTCTGTAAGTTTTGTCGGAAATCTTTTACTTTTCAGTCAATGGATGATTCAGCCTTAATGAGTCATGTTAATGATAAGAAACATAGCCAACAAGAATCAAATGTCAAAACAATGGCTCCATTGCAGATGTATTGCACTTGAATTCAGTAGCAGCGAAAATATTACTTATATTCTCAAGAATCTCTACCATCAACTTCTATGCTTCAATCAGATAAAACCTTAGTACAAATGCAGAACTTTATGAATAGATTGGAATATAGTTATATTTAAATTAATATTGGGAAGTAAACATTATGAGGTTATATCATTAATAGTGAGTGGAGAACATATTTTAATCGATTCACCTCATACATTTTCAAACTTCTTTGATACTGACGGTTTCAGACAAAATCATGTCCTACTTCAGTCATGGCTTCCACTGATGAAATTCTGTGATTGTTGATTTCTTTAGTGACAACACTTCTTGTGCTGCCATGTTTCGTTGGGATTATAAACTTTGTAATTAAATTTTTATCCACCGGAATATCGAAATTCATAGATCGATATTTATTCTTCCGGTGGATAAAAATTTAATTACAAAGTTTATAATCCCAACGAAAGATGGCAGCACAAGAAGTGATGTCACTAAAGAAACCAACAATCACGGAATTTCATCAGTGGAAGCCATGACTGAAGAAGGACATGATTTTGTCTGAAACCGTCGGTATCAAAGAAGTTTGAAAATGTATGAGGTGAATCGATTAAAATATGTTCTCCACTCACTATTAAAGGAATATAGTTGTTAATGATTTTAATCAACCTAAAACTACTAGCACACTTGACAGATTCAAGATAAAAGACAGTGTATCTGAGGCAGAAATAATTTGGTGTTTGCATACTGTACGTAAACACAATTCTTTACACAATGCACAATCTAGCATTCCTATTAAGGTAGAATATGTTTATCACTCACCTCATATTGTTCTTCTTATTTGATTATAAACTAGTTTCGGAACATAGTTTCTGTTCCATCCTCAGTATCATCACGACCGTTGTTCTGTCGTCTTGAAGAGTTGTCCTTCTCTCCTTCCATTGGCTGACTGAAAAACCTCGAAACCAGGTCATTCTCACCGGGAATTTCAAAGTTCATTAATTTCTTCTTTTCGCTCTTTTGAATGTAGATCTTTTCCCAAACAGTAAGTTCTTTTGGTTTTTCTATTTGTTCTAATAATTTTGCTTCTTTCTCGATAAGATGTTTTTCAGACCAAACATCTTATCGAGAAAGAAGCAAAATTATTAAAACAAATAGAAAAACCAAAAGAACTTACTGTTTGGGAAAAGATCTACATTCAAAAGAGCGAAAAGAAGAAATTAATGAACTTTGAAATTCCCGGTGAGAATGACCTGGTTTCGAGGTTTTTCAGTCAGCCAATGGAAGGAGAGAAGGACAACTCTTCAAGACGACAGAACAACGGTCGTGATGATACTGAGGATGGAACAGAAACTATGTTCCGAAACTAGTTTATAATCAAATAAGAAGAACAATATGAGATGAGTGATAAACATATTCTACCTTAATGAATATACCTCATAGTGAGAATTCCTAAAATAAGTAGCATTCCTATATTTAGAAAAATGTTTTCTGATAGTGCTACAGTGAATGACATGCAACTCGGTAAATCAAAAATGTCTTATAGTATTGTTTATATTTTATATAGTAATGTCCATATTTTCAAAATATTCTGAAAGATATGGTTAAGCAATGTGATTTTTTTGTTACTGGATTTGATGAAAGTTTTAATCGCATAGCACAAAGCAGCAAGTGGATATAAGTTTGACTTCTGGAATAATTAAAAAATCAAGTTAATGCAAGATACTTGACATCAGTCTTTTTTAACCATTCTAGAGCTACTGATTTACTTAATAGTCTAAAATCTGCTTTACAAGACTTAGATATGATGAAAATCCTACAGATCTCAATGGATGGACCAAATGTAATTTGCCCTTTTAAGGACACAATTTCATACAGTTCCAGATTCACCTCAGTTACTGGAGTTAGGTTCTTAAGATTTGCATGTTGCGAATGGTGCTTTCAAATGTGGGTTTGAGAGAAAAGTGGCTGGAAGTTGCACATATTTTGAAAGCTTTATATAGCTTATTCAAAGAATCAGGTGATTATACTGAAATAACTGGTTCAACAGTTTTTCTTCCGAAATTTTGTCAGATATGCTGGGCAGAAAATGCTCAAGTTTCTCATACAGCCATGTCTGTTCTAGAGAATGCGAAAGTATGAGAACAAGGTGATAGGCACGTCTCAAGAAGCAGCTATTGTAAAAGTAAAGTAAGTGAGCCCACTACAAGCCTTAGGAGGCCCTTGGGGTAGTAGGAGGTTAAGGCTCCCACTTTTTCTGGACAATCGGCACTTGATGTCAGCCGGGTTGTCAGCACTGCGTGACGGCCGTCTTTACCCCCAGAACAAGTGTCTGGTACTAATTTCAGTTAGAGGCTGAGTCGACCCCAGGACCATAGTACTGCCTGAAGATTTGAGTCAGTTTAAAAATCCTGACTCTGCTGGGACTCAAATCCTCTACCTTTTGGCTTGTAGTGCAGTGCCTTAACCACTATGCTATGGTGTGTACCATGAAGTAGCTATTGAGTCTTTCAAAGTCTTGCTTCTGCATTAAATGACAAGTTGCATTTAACAAAACTTGCATTTCCCATGCTTTATCATTAGATTTGGAACCTTTTCTCGCCGAATTTCAATCTGATGCACCTTTAGTTTTCTTTTTATATGGAAGTCTTACACATTTGGTGAAAAATTTTGTGCTTAGAATTGTGAGGGATGATATGACTTCAAATGAAATTAATCTGATTGATGTTCTGAAAGTAGAAGATAAATTATCAGTAAATCTGAAAAAAACACAAAATATAGTCGGCTGGATTATGAAACAAGAGCTGCTATTTAAAAGTGTAAAAAGTCAATGAAAAAGATTTGTTTATTTTTCATCAAGGAGTGAGAAATTGTCTCAAGTTCTTGACAGTGAAGTTACAAGAAAGATCTCCTTTTAAATATCCGTTGACAAAGGCTCTGATTTTTCAAAATCTGGAAGTTGTATCTGTCATCAATGATGTAGTGTACACTAATCTGACGAAAGCTTTTTGATTTTGCTTTGACAGCAAGCCTCCTGTCTTCTTTGGTATTATAAAATGCAGACCTAGTATATAGAATATTTGAAGAGAAAAATTTTTCTCTTCAAATATAATTTATCCTTCTATGAGAAGTGTTAAATTAATAATAAAAATCGTTAGTATATAGAACTTTATGCTTTCTCAAGAACACTTCATGTGTGAAGTATACGCATATTCCCCAGAAAGAAATGAGACAGATGTCGGTGGTTTGAAGTATTTACCCGATACTCTTCTACAGAGAATTTAAAAAGAGCCATAAAAATGTTTTTAACACTGTCACATGGTAATGCTAATCTAGAGAGAATTTTCAGTTAATGACAATATTCTCGTATCAAATTTAAAAGAGGACTCTCTTGTAGCTCAGCAAATTGTTTATGATGCTATGGTTGATGCTGATGAACTTGAAAAATTTAATACACCAAAATTGTTAGTTCTTTAAATGAGAAATTCTTATTCAAGATGTAAAGAAGTAGAGTTAGATCAAAACAATTAATTGTCCAGAGAAGAAAAAGAAAAGCTGAGATTTTTATAAAAACTGAAAGAAAAGAAAAAGCTTTACAAAACGAAATAGACAAAGCAATTGCTGTCATTGATAAAAAAATCAATTGACTAAAAAAATAAGATATGAGTAAAGTAATTTAATGTGAGAATGTTTGCAATGTTTTATCATAACTTAGTCCATGTTCAAATAAAAAAAATGTTTTAATAAATTATTTTGCTATTCCTATTTAAGACCTTACCATAAAAATATTTTTTTTTTCACTTACACCTATTAAAAGAAGATTTTTACAATATTAGCTGTACTAGAGTTAATTCAATTTACCACTAAAAAAACTTGGGAATAATTCTTTGATACCATGAAAAACCGGAAATTTCATATTTATAATTTGCTGCACACCCTGCATTCTCTTTCCCTTTGTTTAAAGTTTAGCACAGTGTTTTTTAATTTTAATTTTTAATTTTTTTTAAATTTGATGTTATTTGTTGGAAAATGACTGCTATAAAAACATCTATCTGAAGCCAATTTACTTAATTTGAGTAATTTAACTTCTCTTAAGAAAGTATGGCTACTGTTTTTTATGTAACACATTGGAGAGAGACTCTTTACCACAAGGAACATAATTACTCAACGACATATATTACAGTAAGAAGTAACATTATTAGGTTCTTCTTAATAAATGTCAGTCTGTTACATCTTATCTCAGAAAACATTGTGTTCTTTGGACATGTTTCGATATGCCTGCATATCATCATTTGCTTGTTGCAAATCAAGTCCTTCAGTTTACCAAAAGATGGAGTGGGAGCTAGCATCCAGGGCCGACACTGTAAAATTCAACATTCCGGACAAGGTGGTGATGATATGCAGGTGTATTGAAACATGTCCAAAGAATACAATGTTTTCTGAGGTAAGTTGTAACGGACTTACCTTATTTATTAACATGTATCAGTACTATCTGTCAATTAAAATCTTAAATCTGACTACACCCTGTCATGAATTGTATTAGTTCAGATGGTAGCGCAAGTGCCTGTTGATCTGAGCTTGAATCCTGGTGGGGTAGAATCTCAAGCTTTCTAAGATTACATGTTTGATTTATAAAATTAAGCACCAATTTATTTATTTTTTAAAGTAAAAGTAGAGTCTGTAAAAACTGAAGATGGGGCTCACAAGCCTTGAAACATATTAAATGTAGTAGGAAATAACACTATGAGATTTATTTTAATTATATTTGAGTTATGTTTTTGACTCACCTCATGTCTTTTTTAAATGTGAAGTGATTCAAAAACATAACTGAAATGTAATTACTTGAAACATATGTTCAACAAAAACAAACCATAAGAGGTAAGAATACACAGACCAAATAACTTAATTATTAAGCACCAATTACTTAATCATAATTAAATATGGGAAATAACATTATGAGGTACTTAATTCAATATATTAATGAGTCAATTCCTATCTTACCTCATAATTTGTTTTCATAAACACGGAAACTGCAGTTTTCAAAAAGAAAAGTGTTTAAGAAAACATAAACTATGAGATAAGATAACAAATGACTCAATTCATTCATTGACTCAAATATTTAATTTTATTGTAAGAAAACAAAAATTGTAATGTTGTTTCTTTGGGATAATAGGCCTTGAAATGCATTATACTTCTCAAAAAGAATACAGAATTGAAATTTCTCCTCATCACTGTCCCTTACATCTACAAAATGCAGACATATATCCCTACTGTACACAATGTATCATAATATTAAACACATCCATCTGCCGCATGCAGGACTGAGACAAACAGAAGCAAGGAATTAAAATTTACCATAACTTGGCAAAGAAATGTCATAATTTGGAAATTTATCACAATTTTGAGAAATATGAAAAAGAATAATAAATAAGTTTGGTCTGTATTATTCTTATCTCATATATTCATGTATTTTCAAATGAAAAAGAAATTTGTTTATTCTCCCATTGTTATTATTTAATTTAAAAATTGACAACAGAGTGCACTAAAATCCCAACCAATGTTCCACCTCCATCTGAATTTGTTATGTTTGTGGCACCTGCTAGATTTAGCAGGTTGGTAACAAAAATTTTGCAGAGAATTGTTGGTGAAACAAACATATTGATGCATCCTATTATAGGAAATATTACTATGAAGTTTAATATAAAATCTTCTCCTTCACCCATCCAAGTCTTAGGCCTTTAGACCTGTTACTATCTCTGATGAATTTTGTATCCAGCGTTTCCTTGGATGGCCCAGATATCTAGTCAACAGAATTATCCCTCCTGTCCTTCTGAAGCTTGTTGTGAGAATTAAAAGTAACTCTAAAGTACTGCACGACGGGTTGCTAGTCCGAAGGGGTAAACTGATGAGGTTTCCATCCATACAGCATTTACTCTGCAAGTGATGTTATTGTTATACCATCAGTACTCAGTCCCTAGAGCCTCATCTATTATAAGCAGGTTGCACCACGGGCAGTTTGAGGTTAGGTTTTGAATAGGAGAGGTTTTAGAATGCACTTCACTATCGCATGCAACCCTAATATAAAATTTAAAGTAAAATTCCTTTCACCTCACCTCATATCCTGTCTCCAAGTTAATTAATTTTAAATTTTATTAATTAACTAGAAGACAGGATATGAGGTGAGGTGGAAAGAATTTTGTTTTAAATTTTATATTAGTACATGTTAAAATTTAAACATATTATTAATAAGCAAGATGTTAGTGCCCTTTTAATTAAAAAATATACACCTCATCCCATGTTTTGTTTTCTCACCTAGACATGTTTCAGCAAACATCTTCACCATTCTCAGTCAGAATCCAACTGCTGTGTTGAGTTGGAAGTCTCTACATATGCAGGCAAACTATTAAATGATTTTTCCCAGGAATTTCAAAATTCATTTTTTTTTTCTCCACTTTGTGAGCTCTGTTGGTTTTTCCAGTTGTTTAGGCAATTTTAACTTCCTTTCAGTTTTATGATTTTCTGTCTACAAATGAGCAGCTATTGCTGACTTTTTTTATATCTTCTATATTTCTAAGGCGTTCTTTCATGCTAATGTTCAGATTTATTTTAGTTTTTCCTATGAAGACTTTTCTCATTCTCCTATTTTATCTAATAAATTCCAAAATTTCACAGAATTTTTGACATGTAGGAAAATAAATAAATTTAAAAAACAAACATTGATTAATGAATCAGAATTCTTTGAGAAAAATATAAGAAATTTAAATATCTTTTGGCATGTACAATATGTTTCAAAAGTATTCAACAAATTCAGTATCACACTTCATTAAAAAATTATATCAGAATCATCATCATCTAAATGGATGTGTGAAACCATCCATTTCAGTATCTAATTAAAACATACATTATTGAAAAATAGATCAAGGTAAAAAATAAAGAATTTATCAGAAAAAATGTAGGGAATATGAAAACATCTATATAGGAAAAACTAAAATTAATCTGCTTGAATGTTATATTTTGGAAAATGAAATTTTATTTATTATTTATATTGTATAAAGAATAGTTTTGAATTATGATTAATTAATTAGATTATTTGAACAACATAATGAAGGAATATCTTAGAAATGTAAAATTTAACAATTGACTGTAGCTCTCATGTAAAAATCATAGAATTGAAAGAAATCAATATTGTTGAAACAATCGGAGAAAATCAAAAGGGAAAAATATTTATATCCAGAAATATCGAGACATAATAATGAATTATGAAATTTCTGGGGAAAGGAATTTAGTCATAAGGTTTGCCTGCCTACCACTAGAGGCATACAAAATAAAATACCTCCTAAGGTGAACATGCAATTGAATTCATTCAAAATCAAAGTGGGAGGTGACACTATGAGGTATTTACATTAATGATTGAGTTGGAGAAAATGCTTTAACATCTCACCTCATAAAGTTGCATGTCTTCGCAATACCGGTTTCAAAAGTATAGTTTTGGAGTTAGAGTTTGACTGAAGATGGAAGTAAAACTATACTTTTGAAACCGGTATCGTGAAGACACACAACTTTATGAGTTGAAATGTTTAAGCATTTTCTCCAACTCATTCATTAATGCAATTGGATTCTGACTGAGAATGAGAAATATATTCTCCAAAACATGTTCCATGTGAGAAAACAAAATATGAAGTGAGGTATATATATTTAATTAATGTTGGGAAGTAAACATTATGAGGTATAATCATTAAAAATCATCGGAGAACATATTGTTTAAATAACTCACCTCATAGGATTCATGCTTCCATGATATCGCGATTTCAAACATAATCATGTTCATCGTCAGCCATAACTCCGACTGTTGAAATTCTTCGGCCGTCAACTATTCTATTGTCGCCATCTTCAGTGCTGCTATCTATGGTTGAATTTATGAACTTCGAAATCAATGTAATTTCGTTAGGGATATCAAAATTCATTGATCTATTTTTGTTTTTCTGAATGTATATTTTTTCCCAACTGTCAATTCCAAAGGTTTCTCTACTTGTTTTAAAAGTTTAGCTTCTCTTCCAATTTTATGATGTTCTAATAAACTATGTGCAGCAATTGCAGATTTTTCAATTTCACAATTTTTAATATTTCTGAAATGTTCTTTTGTCCGAATTTCCAATTTCCTTTTTGTTTTTCCTATATAAACTTTATTGCAATCTTCACAATTTATTTGATAAATTCCAGATTTCTTACTGTCTGGAACTTTGACTTTTTTATTGGTACTTAGAAGATTACCCAGACTAAATTTATTTATTGGTGCCAAAAAAATGTTGTATTTGTCAAAAATTTTTTGAAATTTCCTATGCATTTCAGGATGGTAAGTAATTTTCTTGTATTTTTTCTTTTCTTTGCAATTTTGTAAAGTAGTATATTCATTAAGTCTTTTATTGTGTTTGAATTTCTTCAACTTATTTATAATTAATTCTTTATCAAAACCATTTAATCTAGCAGTGTTTAAGATATGTTTAAACTCTTTATTGAAATTTTCTTCGTTTAATGGTACATTTGTCATCTGTAAATTAAGCTATTGAATATTGCATGCTTATGAGCAATGTGATTGAAGCCTGATGATTTAATGTAATTATCTGTATGAGTTCCTTTTCTAAATATATCAAATTCAATTTTCAGTGTTTGATCATTCCTAATTATACATAAATCCAAAAAAGGAATTTTGTTTTCTTTTTCTAATTCGACGGTAAACTTTACTGATTCATCCTGAAGGTTTAATAATTTAAGAGCATCTTCAATATCTTTAGAATTTATTATTGCAAAAATATCATCCACATATCTGTACCAAGTCTTAAACATCCATGGGTATGCTTTAGTGATTTGACACTCCAAGTAACTCATGAACAAATCAGCTAAAAATGGTGAAAGCGGATTACCCATTGACAACCCGAAACCTGTTGGTAAAATTTTTCATTATAGGTAAAATAAGAATTACTGACACATAGCTTAGTAAGAGTTATATATTCCTTTAATATTTCATTTTTAATATTTAAAGAACTTAACCATTTCCTCAAAAAATTTAGCATTTTTTCAACTGGTATACTAGGAAACAATGAAATTACATCAAATGAAACCAATCTGTCATCATGTCCTAGACTCATATTTTTCAATTTGTCAACCAATTCCAAAGAGTTCTGAATACTTTTAGTGTCAAATTTGGGAAACTCATTAAATTTTTGTACTAGCCATTTAGATAAATAATAGCATGGTGAACCAATGTTGTTGACTATAGGTCTCATCTTATTACCAATTTTATGAATCTTTGGTAGACCGTACATTCTAGGATTCGATGGATTGGACACTTTTAATTTAAATTTTTCTTGTTTTGTTAAAGTATATTTTATTTGTTTCAAAGTATTATCAAATGATTTAATAGCTTTAGGTAAAGGATCTTTTTTCAATTCCAAAAATTCTTTTGATTCTAAGAGATTGTCCATCCT
This sequence comes from Diploptera punctata, assembly GCA_030220185.1. Taxonomy (NCBI): domain Eukaryota; kingdom Metazoa; phylum Arthropoda; class Insecta; order Blattodea; family Blaberidae; genus Diploptera; species Diploptera punctata. The sequence continues at coordinate 49,803 of JASPKZ010009454.1, read as the reverse complement.
CGCAGTATAATCCAATTTGTCAAGAATAACTATTTTATTTCCTTTGTCTGCTTTCGAAAGTATTAAATTTTTGTTGTTAATTTTATTCAAAATTGCCAAATTTTTCTTTGCTTTTAAATGTTTTTGAGAGTATTTAATTTCTTCTAAAACTTTTCCAATTTCTTTCCTAATAATTACCTTATCTTCAATTGTCATATCATTTATTCCAATTTCAATATCAGCAATGTAATCTTCAACTTTGTCTGAAAAACTGATGCAGGTTTTTAGGCCATTATTAAGTAATTTAATTTCTTCATTATCTAAAACCACTTCTGACAGATTCACTACATTTTCTTCATTGTGATCTATTATTTGTTGAAAACTATTTGATGTTGCCTCAACTTTTCTTTTTTCTTTATCTTCAGTATTAATTTTGTCCTTGATATCTGCATTATATTTTTGAACTAAATTCCTGAATTTCTTCTTTTGTATGTTTACTTTTTTCTTTATTTCCAAATTCAAATATTCAAAATGATTTTTAATTAAGTTTTCAAAACAAACATAACCTAGTTTTTTAACTAATTTCATATGAAGATGATACATTTCCAAATCCAAATTCTGAAGATTTGAATAAAATTTGTTTTTTTCTGCTTGTAAAACTTTATTTTCTGCCATCTTTTGTTGTTTACTGTTGTTATTAAATTTCACTATACTGCGAGGATGGACAATCTCTTAGAATCAAAAGAATTTTTGGAATTGAAAAAAGATCCTTTACCTAAAGCTATTAAATCATTTGATAATACTTTGAAACAAATAAAATATACTTTAACAAAACAAGAAAAATTTAAATTAAAAGTGTCCAATCCATCGAATCCTAGAATGTACGGTCTACCAAAGATTCATAAAATTGGTAATAAGATGAGACCTATAGTCAACAACATTGGTTCACCATGCTATTATTTATCTAAATGGCTAGTACAAAAATTTAATGAGTTTCCCAAATTTGACACTAAAAGTATTCAGAACTCTTTGGAATTGGTTGACAAATTGAAAAATATGAGTCTAGGACATGATGACAGATTGGTTTCATTTGATGTAATTTCATTGTTTCCTAGTATACCAGTGAAAAGTGAACAAATGCTAAATTTGAGGAGGAAAGGGGAAAGGGTAGTTCTTAAATATTAAAAATGAAAAATTATAGGAATATATAACTCTTACTAAAGCTATGTGTCAGTAATTCTATTTTACCTATAATGAAAAATTGTACCCAAAAGGTTTTTTGGGTTTGTTCCAATGGTTAATCCGCTTTCACCATTTTTAGCTGATTTGTTCATGAGTTACTTGGAGTGTCAAATCACTCCTTAAAGCATACCCATGGAGGTTTAAGACTTGGTGAAAGATATGTGGAGTGATATTTTTGCAATAATACATTCTAAAGATAGTTGAAGATGCTCTTAAATTATTAAACCTTCAGGATGAATCAGTTAAAGTTTACGTTTCGAATGAGAAAAAGCAACCAAAATTCCTTTTTAGGATTTATGTATACTTCAGGACAGGATCAAACACTGAAAATTGAATTTTTGAGCATTTAGAAAAGGCACTCATACAGATAATTACATTAAATAATCAGGCTTCAATCACATTGCTCATAAGCATGCAATATTCAATAGCTTAATTTACAGATTGACAAATGTACCATTAAACGAAGAAAATTTCAATAAAGAGTTTAAACATATCTTAAACACTGCTAGATTAAATGGTTTTGATAAAGAATTAATTATAAATAAGTTGAAGAATTCAAACACAATAAAAGACTTAATGAATATACTACTTTACAAAATTGCAAAGAAAAGAAAAAATACAAGAAAATTACTTACCATCCTAAATGCATAGGAAATTTCAAAAAATTTTTGACAAATACAACATTTTTTTGGCACCAATAAATAAATTTAGTCTGGGTAATCTTCTAAGTACCAATAAAAAAGTCAAAGTTCCAGACAGTAAGAAATCTGGAATTTATCAAATAAATTGTGAAGATTGCAATAAAGTTTATATAGGAAAAACAAAAAGGAATTTGGAAATTCGGACAAAAGAACATTTTCAGAAATATTAAAAATTGTGAAATTGAAAAATCTGCAATTGCTGCACATAGTTTATTAGAACATCATAAAATTGGAAGAGAAGCTAAACTTTTAAAACAAGTAGAGAAACCTTTGGAATTGACAGTTTGGGAAAAAATATACATTCAGAAAAACAAAATAGATCAATGAATTTTGATATCCCTAACGAAATTACATTGATTTCGAAGTTCATAAATTCAACCATAGATAGCAGCACTGAAGATGGCGACAATAGAATAGTTGACGGCCGAAGAATTTCAACAGTCGGAGTTATGGCTGACGATGAACATGATTATGTTTGAAATCGCGATATCATGGAAGCATGAATCCTATGAGGTGAGTTATTTAAACAATATGTTCTCCGATGATTTTTAATGAGGTATATATTTCCGATTCAATCTCGATGTTATATTGACTGAATTTTGAAATTTGCCAGGAGCTCGTAGAGATGAAGATGGGTATCTGTGGGTGACTGGAAGAGTGGACGATATGCTGAATGTATCAGGACATCTACTTAGCACAGCGCAGGTGGAATCAACACTTGTGGAACATCCAAACGTAGCAGAGGCTGCAGTAGTCTCACAGGCACATCCAATCAAAGGAGAATGCCTCTACTGCTTCGTAACACCTAATGAAGGCATTGAATTTTCTAAGAAACTCACAGATGAGCTTAAGAAAAAAGGTAAAACACATTTTTTATTTAAAAACTTTGTCAGGATTGAATCAATCACCAAGCATGTTTCCTTTTTTCTCATATTCTTCTGTTTTATTCTCTTTCTCCTTTTATTTCTCTCCTTCTTCTTCTATGGGATGTTTTATTTTGCATGTGACTTAGGGCCGCATGCAAATACATTAGTCTCTACTCAAATTACTTCCAATCACTGGTGAGCTGACTCACCGTGAGCAATTGCTGAGATCGAATTAACGGCCGACTTACCGGTCATGCATGAAAGTTGACGTTTTCGTAATATTGGCAACGAATTACCCAGAATTCTCAGCGATAAAACCACTTCCGTTATTTTCATCTGCTATAGAGGAATGCATTTACGCTTGCGTCCTGCAAATAATACTGTATATAACTACCTCTGCATCGCGCAATATTACACCGATTCTCCTGTTCTTCCAGTTGAATTCTTTGGTAGACTCTATCAAATTCCTCTTCTCTGCATATACCGAAAACATGATTGAAATCTTCAAGGTCCGACATCTTGGATAAAGCTGCAAAGGTTTCAAACTACATCGGTTACCATCGGTTCCCTTTGGGATTTTCACGATAAGTTTCTATCTTGAGCTATGATCTTAAGTTACCTCGTCAGGTAGCTTACAATTATTATCGCATGAATAGATTTCTGAGTAAGCAAAATGTATTAGGATAAAACTTTCTCAACAGAGAATGCCTTTTACGGTCTAATGCGTTTATAAATTCGACCCTTAGCCTGCTCTATCTCCCATTTTTCCTTCATGATTGTTGTAGTATTCATCTTCTCTCTAGGTTTTCCCATATCAGATCAATCTAGGTCTTCCCAATGGTTGCTTTATATTTTTTATTCTCATTTTGAATCTTATTGTTAGTAGTTTCTCTGTCATTTGCTTAATATGTCTGAGCCATTGTAACCTCGTTTATTTTTAATATTTCTGTAATGGTTTAATATCAAGTTATTCTGATTTCTGTATTTTTAATTCTATCTCTGTATTCAGTACAGCTTTTTTAAAAATTTCTAAGTTTATTCATTCTTCACCAGATGCTTTACCAATTGTTCGAGCTATTGCAAACTCTAGTCAATTCTTCAAAAGCTATATCTTTTATGATATTATTCAAACTTTGTTGATGAAACAGTTTACTATCTATCTTGGTTTTGGAAATACTGAAAGAATTCATTAGTATTAACCCTTTTCCTGGAGTTGGTGTGACACCAAGACAGATCCATCAGTTGTCTGGCATTGGCATGTTTCACACCTTGTCACACACTCATGTTTTGGTCATCCTTGTTTGATTGAGACAAAAAATTGACTGACAAAACTTTATTAGTTTGTTGAGAAATGTTTATCCTGAACCCGAGCAGTATGTTTATTCATCTGTTACACTGTAGGTGGGGAATCACAGTTTTTATTGCAGTAGTGGCTTTTCAGGTGAAGTGAGTAAAGTGCCACTTCACCTATATTCTAATTATATAACAGTACAATTATTTTATTTTAACATTTATTTATTATCTTCCTCTGACACAAGAATGTCTATTTTATGTCAGCTTCTTAAGAACAGTGGCTGTTGAAAGTTCACATTGTGTTCCCTAGAGCATTTCTACCACAGTGAACTGAACCAAAATTTAAGGGGTTATATCTTTGACACTTAACAACTTTGGAAAATAATTTTTGCCTTCTCATGGTTGCTATGGCAACCATAATGTCAACAGATATTAAGGATATCCAGACCATTGAGAACCAGTTCTAAACTTCTAAAATTCTCACTGGGGGTGAAGACGCAGTGTAAATTTCAGTGTAACACATCAGCGCTTAAATTGGATCTGTGTTGGACAATAAGCATGTCTTGGTTTAGTACGTTGTCTTCAATTGGTGCCACAGTATTTTCATTTCAGATTTCCCTTTAGTTTGACTCAATGGTGAGCATTTTTGTAGCCTCGCGGCATAGAAAGCCAGAGCTCCTGGTTTTAACCCCCAGTCTGAGCATAAATTTTTCTCTTCAAATATAATTTGTACCTAAATTACTTTGATTTTTTTTAAAACACAAATAGCATATCATTTCTCATTACACCAGGCTTGTTCAATGTCCAGTCATACAATATTCATTAAAAAAATTCTTGGTTTGAACATTACTCATAGTTATACAGTAGTGTGACATTACAAAAAGTTTTGTTGGCCATGTGTTTTGTTTAGTAATAAATTTTGTGTCTGGAATAAACAATGGTTTTGTGACTTTCAAAATGTGGCACATGTTTTAAATAAGCATAAAGATTCTGAGGAGCATTTGAAGTGACATTTGCAGTTGAAAACTTTTGAAAAAAATCATAATACAATCACAGATGCTCTAAGGGAAAATGCAAGACTGGGTGTACTCTTCGATTTAACGAATGTGTTTCTTTGAATCAACAAATCTTGAGGCTAGTCACTAGGGTAGTACTATATTTAAGTGTGCCATGTCATCACTTCACCTATTTTTCATCCACCAGCCGCCACTGTTTTATTGCTTTGTAAGTTTTATATATCAGCTTAACATGGCTTTGCATAAGAGAAGTTGGAATTAGCTCTTGCAGTACTTTAGCAAGTTCTAAATTAAATCTGCGCCATTAGTGGTGATTCCAGAGTTGACAAATGTTCCAGGTATTGAAAATAATGAGTGGTTTAAAAGAAATAGTGTGTGTACAGTCTATTTCAACAAAAAATTTCAAATCTGAAAAGTGAACAAAGGAGAACATTGTTCCTTTTATTGATAACAGTGGATTCAAAATTGATTTCAAAAGCAACAGTGAATCTTTTTATGTTTGAAAATATTTCTGGATGATGATGTTATAAATTCAACTGCAGAGGAAACTAATCATTACCTCCACAAATTTCTATACATTTTCTCCACATTCATGCAGCATAAATTTCAAAGAAATTTTCAGAAATTATTTTTATGGAAATTTGAATATCTTGCTCCCGGAGAAGACCACATTAATCAGGAATTATTTAAATTTTCAACTAAACATTTTTAGACAGATTTCTTATTCTCCTTAATATGATATGGGAAGGACAAGAACCACCACAAAGCTAGAACAAATCAATTGTAATACCAATCTTCAAAAAAGGAAGTCACCAAATCTAAGATAACTATCATGGAATTAGCTTGTTGAACTCTGGATATAAAATTTATGCTAATATAGTTAAGAATAAATTGAAAAAAAATTATGAAAATATAATTGGAGAAGAGCAGAATGGATTCAGAAAGGGTAGATCTTGTACAGATTGGATTCTTTACTCTAAAACTACTATTAGAAAAGCACAAGGAATTCAATATAGAAACTCATATCGCCTTCGTTGACTTCATAAAGGCTTTTGGACAAAGTAGACAGAAATATATTACTACAAATTTTAGCTGATGATAACGTTCCACAACAATATATTACTAATATCTTCAACATCTATAAAGATAATGAAATCTCTGTTAAACAAGATGGCAAATTATCTTCTTGGGAAAAGATCAACACTGGAGTAAGACAGGGATGTGGACTTTCACCGGTGCTTTTCATTTGATATATATTTGAATAGATTAATAAATGAATGGAGGAAAACACAACGAGGATATATACCCATCAACAGGAACCTCAAACTCGATGCTATTCTTTTTGCAGACGATTTAGCTCTTCTGGCACTTTCAGAAAATGATTTGCAACGATCAATTTATAATTTACAAAAAACAGGTGCCAAATTTAATATGGAAATATCAATTAACAAAACTAAAATTATGGCATTTCATGGGAAGGACCCCATACAAAGTAAAATCTGTCTCCAGAATAAAATTTTAGAGAGATCTAATCAATTTAAATATCTTGGATATTATCTCTCTATCTGGGATGAAAAGGATATCCCTGAAAAAGTTACTAGTTATAATAAAAGTTTAGGAATTATTAATCAAGTTATGAAACCATCCCTTGTACAAAAAAACACCAGATATACGTTTATATAACACTTTGGCTAGACCAGTGTTGACCTATGGTAGTGAAGCATGGACACTAAAAAAACAACATGAAAGCAGAATAACGGCTTTTGAAATGAGATTCATGCGCAGAAAAGCGGGTTACACCAGATGGGATCGGAAAAGGAACACCGATATCTTAAAAGAATTGAAGACTACGCCAATTTTGGAATATATTAAACAGTACCAACTAAATTGGAAACACCATCTTGAAAGAATGAGTTCAAATTGGATCCCCAAAGCTGTTTATAATTATATACCAAGAGGACGAAGATCTCTGGGCCGTCCTATGAAACGCTGGAGGGAAAATTTTCTATAGGATCGTAACAGGCCTTGGCCTAATACTTGGAAGGAAGAAGAAGTTACAGTATTTATGTCGGAACAGTTAGGCATCCAGAAATTGAAAATTACTGGTCCACAAGGCCCCTTTTTCATGCACTTTAGTATGGACAATAAAATGTTGAGTTGTGTGAAATGCTTTCACAAAAAAAACACACACACACACACACACACACATATTTGTGGAACATTTTGCCTCTAAACATATGAAATCTGACTAAAAAATCTAAAAAAAAGTGGATCTATATTTTGTTCTTGTACAAGTGTGAAAAGACAAAAGACCAATGAAACTTACTTCTATTGTTTACAGTGCAAAACTATTGGATTCTGATAAATGGCACTGCCGAGGAGAGATAATAAATCGGCCAGAAATTATTTAAGTTACTTAATTCATATTACCTCATAGTGATGTTTTCATTATTATTAATTTAACACTTCTCACTGAAGAATAAATTTAATTTGAAGAGAAAAATTTCTCGGTCTGGGCAAAAATTTTTCTCTTCAAATTTAATTTACCTCATAGTGTTAATTCCTAAAAAATGTTAGTCCAAAAATTGTTATGGACTATAATATATATATATAAGGCAGATCAGATGATGCATCCTATTGCTGTAAAACTGTCAAGAGGACTAAGAAACTTATATAATACTTGCTAGAAATACCTGAACTGAGTAGCTTCATTTTGTTAAAAAAGGGCACCTCTAATAAAAGGTGATTCTGTTCACCTTACCTCATAAATTATGCTCTTTGAACATGTTTGAATATGCATTTAAAAATACAAAAGAACTGAACCGTTTTGGGGAAGATCTACGAAGGGCATACTGAAAGTCGTGAACAACCCATTGTTAAAATTCAAATTTCAACAACATAACAAAAAACAACTGCAGGATTGTAATCTACAGACTTCATGTTGTGGCATCATAGCTTCTATCACGTGACCACACACAGTGTTTCCAAAATGACGGACAATAGTGTTTCATTTTGACAACGTACTGTCGTTGAATTCCTTGTTAAAGAGGAACAATCTGCTGACATTCACCCAAGACTTCAATGTGCATACCGAGATGCCTGCATGGGTGCCAGCAGTGTTAGGAGATGGGTGAAACATTTTAAAGATGGGAACATGAATATCAAAGATGAGCCTCATAACGGTCGCTCACGCTCTGCCTCAACGGATCGCAACAAGGAAAGAGTTAATGCGCTCATTAGAGACAACAGGCGTATTACAGTGAATGAAATCGCTACAAAACTTGCAGTAGAACACAGTGCAGTGCAAGAAATGATTCACAGCTTAGGTTACCGAAAAGTAAGTGCCTGTTGGGTTCCACGTTTACTGACTGAAGACCATAAACTTTTCAGAGAAGAACCATCACCCATAACCTTCTTGAGAGATTTTGAAATGAAGGTGATGATTTTTTGAAGAGTATTGTGACAGGTGACGAAAGCTAGTTTCATTGCCACGAGCCTGAAACAAAATTCCAGAGTATGGAATAGCACCACTTGATCTTGCCATCAAAGAAAAAAGCTAAGACAGGCAATCTGTTGGGAAAGTTATGGGCATCGTTTTCTGGGATGCGCAAGGTTGCATTCTGGTTAAGTTTCTTGAACCTGGACAAACCATAAATGCTGCCCACTATATCCAGACACTTATGAAGCTCCGTCGTGCATTGCATGACAAATGCCCTGGAAGGAAGGTCATTCTGCAACATGACAACACGCATCTTCACACTGCTCGTGCCACAGTGGAGAAGAGCAGGACATTTGGGTGGAAAACTCTGCCACATCCTCCCTGCAGTCCCGATTTGGCACCCTCCTACTACCATCTTTTCAGTTCTGTGAAGGAGGAGCTAAGAGGCCAATGCTATGAGACACTGGAGGATATTTGGAAAGCAGTGCGTCAGTGTCTTCAGGTAGCTGGAATGGACTTCTATCATAAGGGAATTTTCAAGCTTGTAGAACGCTGGACAAAATGTGTGCAAAGAAATGGAGACTATGTTGAAAAGTGACACAAAGGTCTGTAGACTAACATGGTGTACTTGTTTCTCATAAAATAAATATTATGATTGTTAAGAAAATGTTGCTCATGACTTTCAGTATGACCCTCGTATATACAGAAGAACAGAAATAGGATCATGAATTTTAAAATTCCCAGGGAAAATGATTTGATTTTCAAGTTTTTTTGTCAATTAAAAGATGGAGGGGAAGTCGACATCCAGGACCAAGAACCAATAATTTAAGTCTGACAAAGCTGAAGATAATATACAAGCATATTGAAACATGTCCAAAGAACACAATTTATGAGGTAAGATGAACAGACTCACCTCATTTATTAAGAAGAACCTCATAATGTTACTTCCTATTGTAATTTATTAATATCACCTCTGTTCAAAAGTGAAAAGGAAAGGGCTATTCTTTCAAAGATTTTATACTAGACTATATTGAATCTACGATAACATTGAAGTTGTGTGAAGAAAAGGAAGATAAGGAAGAAATACATTCACAAGCGCCAACTTCAAATGCATGTGTACAAATGCTATTGAAGATACCTCCAAAAAAATACTTTGTCTCTCAAATACAGGGTGGTATAAAAACGAACCAAATGATTCTTGTGCCCCCAATTAAAAAGAAGAAGGTGCTCAAATGCAAAAATGTGGAGTGTGTTCATCTCATGGAGTGAAAAAAAAAAGTGTGATATGTTCAAACTGTGGTGCGGCGCTGTAGAACACTATTTGATTCCACAACTATAATACCAAAAAGAAATACTAAAATTTTATTCAGGTACTATAATATCACTATTACATAATAGAATATTGTCATTATTCCAAGTAAATTTTAGCTTATAACTAATAATAGCATGGTTACAGAAAATTTATATTTCAACTCTTTAAGTGTTAAATTGCTGCCAGGCTACCTTGGAATTTAATTACCTTGCTGCCAGGGAAAGAATTAATGGGATAATGGATATATTTTTAAAAGGTATCAAAGATTCGTTTCTTTAACATTTTGATATTTCTAGAAGATGGATATGTAATGTCATTTTCGAAATTTGTAATAAAATTGTCCCATTTTTCTCCATGTTTTTTCATTGTAACTCATTTGGGAGAGGAAAAAAAAAAGTTTGTATTCTTTGTAATATTCTATGTTTTGTTTGCAAAAGTTTAGGTATGCCATTTGTTTATCATTAATAATATTTTTTAGGCCTCTACCCAGTGGTATATCCTGAATATTTTGAAATGGCATGCAATATGAAACTTAGAAATGATATGTACATAAATCACTGCTCGTTCGCCAGGAAATTATTTGTAGTGAAACTCAGCTCAGGCATTCTTCTAGCAGAATTTCATCAAAAAATTGGGCGCATTCAGTGGGCAATAAAGCGCTCTAGTGCTTTAACAAAAATGGCTGCCATTTGCAGCGGAAATTTAAGGAGTTTGTTGAATGAACCTCTGCATGTAGCTATACTGCCAAATTTAAATTCATTCATTGGCTCATTACATATATTACTACGTGATGCTATTGAAATTAATCATAATACGAATAGGGATATACAGAATTTACAATTTATTTTAATGTATGTAATTTATGAAATTGACGAATAGATTGTTTAAAATATAATATTATTATAACGAGAAAATTTGTATTTTTTTAATTATTAATATATCAGGCGGCTCCGTGACGCAAGCGATTAGACACTCGCCTCTCACCACTGGTTTCTTGAGAACCTTATTTATAATATTTATTATTAGTTTAATCTTATTAATTTGTGTTTTAGTAAGAGTACCTTTTTTTTAACTTGATTAGTCTGTCACTATACATAGATTTTGTAGTGGAGGAAATGGATCTATGACATGTTCTTTCAGGGTTTCTCCCCTTTTCCCCTACCACAATTTTATTCCACCTTTCCCCATTTTCATCTCATCCATTTCGTTCATCAGATGTAGTCAGCCTGCACCCTAGTTAATTATAGACCTATATAAATATATAGGCTTAATTTAATCTCTCGATCTGACCCTGAGTTGGTCTCAACTTGAAATTATTTTATTATATTTAAACATCACTCCTGCGAATTCCCTATGTGATGCATATCTTGCTCCTTCATCATCACATAACACATATATTTAATAACCACACTAAAAGTATTGCCAGGTGGGCTGCAGGGCAAATTTTATTTAATTGTTCAGCCATTTTATTCATATCATTTCTTACATAATATTTGACACTTTTAGACCTATATTTAAATATATGAGGAATAGGGGTTACATTAGAAAGAACAGGAAATATAGGCATATTTGCAAAATTAATGTATGTGGTACAAGACATGGCCTAAGTACAGCAACCAAACAATTGTATATAGGAAGGCATCATTGTAATTTTTAAACCACAAACATACTTCATCTTTATTTTAAATTTGTTAAGGAATAGGAATAAAAACAAAGAAGAATATCAATTTATAATAATTTAAGTACAGTTTTCTTAATAATTGATTAATTATTTTTTTGCATCATCTGAAAATATTAATTACTTGTAAGAGTAACTACCATAATCTTTATGGCTAAAATAAAACCAAAACATTATATGAACCATATATGTGAAATTCTGTCATAACAGCAGTTAATTATAGATAACCTCTCACTCACCATACTTAAAAACATTATTTAATATAATCACTAACATTAGCAATGCCACTTTCTTAGTAAAGTTAAGTGTTACACTAAATAGTATATCACTGAATCGTTTATAATAATATGAAAAACATTTACCATCATGATTAATGGTAGTATACAGTGAATAGCAATATCCCATAAGAGAGACTACATGCATTTGAATTAAAAGATATAAGACCACATTTAATTTGACGATAAATTGGGAATTAAAGTGAAAATTATTCATACCTGGTTCAAGTAATGGCTCTCAGTATCTCAATGATAGGACATAGTATACAAAGTTGGAGATTAAATAATAATGGATCAGCTGTGATTAAAATCCTATGCAGAGTGCAAAATTTTTTGAATAATACATTAACCAACTCTAGCTGTAATTTAATTTTATTCATGCACATCACACTGAGTATTTTTATCTTCACTGGTCAAATGTAGATACGAAATCTAGAATATTGTAATATTTGAATTCAAGTTATGGCCGATACTTCACAAAGCTCTTTATTCAGAAAAGATTACAAACATAAGATACACAGTTCATCTCTTTGTCCATTACACAATTTTCTTATTGTGTTACACATTTAAAGAAGAGTACAAATGTTCGTTTTATCTGTAGAGAAAATTGGTTCGACAACCACTGTAGCACTTCCAGAAATGACCCCATGAACAAAATCATAATATTCTAATTTATTTTATATACCTTGAGTACAGAAATTATAATTAACTTGGCACCAGGTATTAGCGAATGAATCATCTGGGGATATAATTTTCATAATAAAAACATTGACTCGTCAATAACACAATGATTTACATGAAAAGAGGTTATAATCGTAAATTCTTGATGTTGATAACAATCTTACAATTCTCACTGTCTTTAGTTTTACTTAATATGTCACTTATGTTCGTCTAAAACGGTTAGCAACCTCGAATAACTCATATATTAATGTCCAGACATAAATAACACAAAATTTGTACATCAAACATAAATTTATTGTTTATAGACATAGACGCCATGTTCAAACTGAATGAACCAGCCAATCACAATAGATGCAGCAGTTTTTTCTGCTGCAGCCTACTCTTACTTCGCTGCAGTAGCTGCAAGTCCGCTAGAGCGCTTTATTGCCCACTGAATGGTATGCTGCAGATAAAGCGCTAAAGCGCTTTTGCAGCGCTTTGGCTACTGAATACCCCCATCATCTTTCATCTGTATCAGGAGATCCTTTTCTATTGAATATAAATTTATGATTATATTTATATTGCATACATATTTGAATGGTAAATATAATAATCAAAAAATGTGTGATTTGTCTTCAACAGATATTTATATCAATAATGAGAATATGATAAATTTAGTAAGCAGTGTTTTAACAAAATTTAGCTACTTGTTTATTGTAGTGGTTGTGTTTACTATATTAGTCAAATTCTGATTTTTTTTAGTTTCATTATCACAAATGTTGAAATGTTGTAATTCATTTTCAGTGCGTGAAAAAATTGGTCCATTTGCTATGCCAGAAGCAATTCAACATGCTCCCGCACTTCCAAAAACAAGATCAGGTAAAATTATGAGAAGAGTACTTCGTAAAATTGCGCAGAATGATCGAGATATTGGAGATATTTCTACACTGGCTGACGAGGGTATAGTTGAAATCTTATTCGAGAATAGGATAGAAATTAAAGCTTAAATAACCAAAATAAAATGGATTTAGCACAAAGGTACTCATGACATAGCAGTATTCTATAGATATTTATTATTGTTATTTAGTGTACTTATTTAAAATTTAAGTTAAGTTTGTTACAGTATCAGTCCTGCACCACCCACAGGAAGCTAAGCCAGACTAAGGCATGTACATATTTAAGTGGAATAAACTGGCTGTGGAAAGTAGACCTGGCATGTGAAAATATTAATTTGTTCAATCTTGTTACTCTGTACAACAGTGTTGCCATATTCCAGGACTATACGCTGCTTGGCCAGTTTATAATATTCATACTATGGCAAGCTAAATTGAGTTAAACTAAGTTGGGCACAATAAATACTGCAGCTAGCTTCATTCTTTGGAAATCAGATGACAATTTCTGCCAAATGAGAAATCAGCCATGTTTGAAAAATCATGGTTTAGTTATAACTTAGCTTAGGTGTGTTTAACTTGGTTTGGCTTAGTATTCCATACAGTTGGCCTCAAAAATCATGCTATGCTTAAATTTTAGTTGTATAATAATTGTAAAAAGTAGCTTGGTTTTTATTATCCAACAAAATAGATTGCACATTTTATCATTTTTAATTGCATTATAGATTTCTTCCTAAAATGTTGTTTAATGAACCAGTAGTTTAAAGAGAATCTGTTTTAATGTGTTACAAGAGTAAAATATATGTGAAATATTGTTGAAATTATCCTTTGTTATTGTTTATAAATAAAAAACATTAAAATACAAATGTGTGTAACTTTAAAAATGATGTAATATCTCATTGGATATTGTTAAGGCATAATCAGTTTGCCTGTTTATTTGGCAGCTGGTAATATACAGTACTTACAGAAATTATGATCTACATTACAGGGAGAGGTGTACATGACATCATTCTTAACACTGATTCTCAACATTTTTAAGCCGGGATCCACCTTGAAGGATGTTAAAGCTCACACGATCCATTAATTCAATTAGTTCACTCTAATCTCTTATGGAAACATAAATATTGCATGACACATTATTAAAAAACAAAATTCTCCAATTTAGCACACATTAAAATGTACTCCCTTAATAGTATGATGGTTGGGTCTGTGTGAGCAGATGCATGTTGTGTACTCATGAGGTTTACATGATACAGGAGGAGGAAACAATTTATTCTATTTGACAATGGCATATTAGGGCTTAGCCTTTCCTTTTTTGGGAGTTATTAGAGCAAGTTAATTTAATTATGCTTTATTTTGAACTTTTATAGGAAGAAATCACTATGAGGTTTAATTTAAGATTAAATTTAATTATATTAAAACAGAATATATGATAATCGGAGGAAATTCAGAAGACCTACAAATAAATAATATGATAATTAAACGTGTTGAAGAATTTAAATATCTTGGATCTATAATAGATAAATCTGGCACTTGTGAAAGAGATATTATTAACAGAATAAATTTTGCAAGGAAGGCAATTAGATCACTGAATGGTCTTTTATGAAATAGAAATTCTTCTTGTAAGCCCATGTTTCCCTTAACAGAGATTTAGGCACTCTCCTCCTACAGGGAAGAATTTGAACCATACTAATTTAGTTACACTTGTTTTCATAAAGATGTCATTTGAATGGTCCGTGGTTAGTTTCCGCCTCATACTGACATCTAGTAAACCAAGATAGTACTAGGCTTAAGGATCTTTTACAAGCCTGAAAATCTTCAGATTCGGGACCCACAGCTTAAAGTCCCTCCCGAAGGACTTGCTCCGTGGATTTTTCCATCCTAAAAAAATCCATTGACCCTGGCCGGGTTTGAACCTGCGACTCTCGGGACCAGAGGCAAGTAGCATAACCACTAGTCCACTGCGGCCGATAGAAATTTGTCCAGAAAAACAAAAAAGTAGAGATTATACAGACAATAATGAAAGTATACTTACATATGGATCAGAAAGCTGGACAGTTAATGAAAGGATGCAGAAAAGAATCTTGGCAACAGAAATGGATGGATTACGGAGAAGTATGAGAATATACAGGCTACAATATATTAGAAATACATATATCAGACAAGAAATGGATGCACAAGAAACAGTTATTGATAAGATAACAAAGAGAGCTTTACAGTGGTATGGACATGTACAACGGATGTCGGAAGACCAGTGGCCTAAACAGGTGTTAGATTGGATGGTACCAGGCAGAAGGAAGAGGGGGAGAAGTAGAAGAACATGGAATGAGGGAATATATGATGCCATGATGAAGAGGGTTATGGAAGAAGGACAATGGGAAGATGGGTATCTCTGGAAAACAGGAATCAAGGGCAAACTGCTGTAAAGTGGAAAGCCTGTATTAAGTAAGTAATTAAATGCTTCTTACCTCTCCTCATATCCAATCTTCTAAGTAGACAGCGGTTTCAAATCCTTGGCCGATTCATCGACATTTCATTACTCAAAGAGAGGGTACTGAAGATGAATCTGCCGAGGATTTGAAATTGCGGTCTACTTAGAAGACTGGATGTGAGGAGAGTTATGAAGCATTTAATTTAATCTTAGTTATGCTTTGTTGTTGTATCTTAAATTAACACTTTCCAGAATTGGACAGTTTTATTTAGAAAGAAAAATTAACACTCGGACCAGGATTTAAATCCCAGATTTCTGACTCTGATACCGATTTCACCATCCAAACTCAGATACTAATATCAATTCTTTTGACTTATATAATTATCTTTAATCAGAAAGCTGGTATCCGTCACTATCAACAAATACTTTGAATAGAAGTTGTCAGATGATGATGGTAGCGATTAAAGAGATTTGTATAAGTGGAAACAATTGTTGACATTCATATCAGAGTTCAGATTGTGAATCAGTATCATACTGATGCACAGTGTCAGAGATCCACGATTCGAATCCTGGTCCAAGCATTAATTTTTCTTTCTAAATAAAATTAGTTGTGCTTATTTCCCTACTGATGTCGTGAATGGTATGCAGAAACAATAACTTATACTGTACTCTTTTTCATTGAATCAAGACGATTGTTAAAAATGATATTAGAAGTGTAAGGAAGTAAAATTGAAAAGAAATTATCAAAACAGAAATAGATTTTGATGTTTTTATTATTAATTTCATACATCTCAATGATGGATAAATCATATTTGAAGAGAAAAATTATATGCTGAAACCAGGACTTGAACCCGGGACCCTTGGTTCTCTAGAGAAGCAAGGGTCCCAGGTTCAAGTCCTGGTCTGAGCATAAAATTTTACTCTTCAAATATAAGAAATAGATTTATTGCAATTCTGTGTTGCAGTATAAAATTCTTGTGGGTCCTTCAATTCATTTGGGGGATTTTGGAGGACACTGAATCCCCATCATGACCCACCAGTGGTTTTAAAACCATAGGTTTTAGCTAATATAATAATATAATTTTCCTTCTGCCTACTTCCTACTCTATAGTAGAAGTGTGGGCCATGTCAACCTCTTGATTTGTGTGTGTCACATTCTGGTCTGACTAAAAATTGGGAATTATTACGGTCTTTCAAAAAAAGATGAATTTACCCATTAAAAATGTAAAAAATTCAAATTTTTTATTATGCCAAAACTACATTATTTTAAATAAAAATTTAACTTAAATAAACTTGTGATACATAGTGACTTTCATGGTGATTCTTGTCCACTAGAGACAGTCTGTGCACACAGCAATCTCGCTCAAGTTATTGTCTATGTTCCAGGTGTTATCAATATCCTTGAAAAAGTTTTATAATGCTTTGAGATAATTACAAATTACCAGGAAATTAAATGGATTTTTATGAACAATCTACATGTGATAAATTCTTGCAGGGAAATGTTTGGCGCAACTTCCAGGTGGACCTTGCTCATGCAGAGCAAGTAAACAAATTTAAAAAATGGGGCCTATTCTTTAGAAAAAATAAATAAAGTATGAAACAAGTGTGTTTGTTGAGGAGAACATTGAGAATATTCTCTTCAGCAATTGAACTATTTACACCTTGTTACAAACCATGAGAATATTTCACTAGGATTCTCAGGCTTTATGCAATGGACCAACTATCAGGAAAATCACTGTATAGTGATATCATTCAATAGGTCAGTAAAGGTAAAGTGATCCCACAACAGGCCTCAGGAGGCCTTTGGGGTAGTAGGAGGTTAAGGCTCCCACTTTTTCTAGACAATCGGCACTTGATGTCAGCCGGGTTGTCAGCCCTGCGTGACGGCCGCCTTTACCCCAGAACAAGCGTCTGGTACTCATTTCCGTTAGAGGCTGAGTCGACCCCAGGGCCATAGTGCTGCCAGAGGGTTTGGGTCAGTTTAAAAATCCTGACCCCAACGGGACTTGAACCCTCGACCCTCCGGCTTGTAGCCCAGTACCTTAACCACTTCAATAGGTCAGTAGTGGCTAATATCTTGAATATTTCAATATTAATGTTGTTTGATTATTGTTCAGTTGTTTCATCAAAAGATGCCATTAGCCTTTAGATGCAGAGGTATTTAAAATCCTGTATGAACTGCTGGTTGGGATTTAAATCCCTCTCCCATGATGACATTAAATCCACGGTAGAACATACATACTAATAAAAAATATGATAAACTATTAGGGATATAAATATAAAAAAACTTTAATTTATTTATAAAGGTGAGTATTATTCAATGAAATAATTCATTTTTACATATAATACAACATTTTATTATTAAAAGCTAAAATTTCTTTTACAGGGTCTATATTTTTTGGTTTGACTTTAACGGGCTCAGGTTACGATGTGAAGGTGACTGTACTCTTTAAACTAACTAACTAACTAACTCACTGGCACTATCGAACCCGAAGGTTCATGGCCGCGCGGACATAAGCTCTCCATACATCCCTATCCTGAGCTAATGCTTTCCAATCATTCCCTGTATAATCTACTTCCCTCAAATCATAGTTAATGTTGTTCTCCCACCTCATTCTTGGTCTACCAACTGGGCGTTTTCCCTCTGGCTTTCCTACAAGAAGTTTCCATGCACGTCTTTCATTCCCCATACGTGCAACATGTCCTGCCCATCGCAGTCTACGAGACTTAACTGTTCTTATTATATCTGGCTTCCTATAAAGACCATGTAGTTCATTGTTATGTAGTCTTCTCCATTCACCTGTCTGTTCATCTCTCTTTGGTCCAAAAATTTTCCTAAGAACTTTATTCTCAAATACTCGTAATCTCCTTTCCTCCCTTAAAGTAAGAGTCCAGGTTTCGCATCCATATAATATAACTGGTAGAATAATAGTTTTATATATTTTCAGCTTAACGTTTTTTGAAAGGAGTTGGGACATCAAAAGTCTCTGCAATGCATAATAGCATGCATTTCCAGAATTGAGCCTATGTTTAATTTCTTTTTGCATCTCATTCCTATTTGTGATTATTGTTCCTAGGTATTTGAATTCAGCCACTTCCTCAAAATTTCCCTCATTTGTCATTAGCTGTCCATTTCCATTATATACTGAATTTCTACGTGTGACCATATATTTAGTTTTACTGATATTTATTTCCAGTCCTAATTTCTTAGTGTTACTCAATAGTGTGTGCGTGTTGGCCTTTAGTATCTCCTCGCTATCGGCCAGTAGTACTACATCATCAGCATAAACTAACAGCTTATTAATACCATTGAGTTGTAAGCCTTCCTCATTCTCTAAAGATTTAATGGCATGCTCTAGTACAAAATTAAATAGTAGAGGAGATAGTGCATCTCCTTGCTTCAACCCATTCTGGATTTCAAAAGTGTCTGAAAACTGTTTGCCTACACGCACCCTACTCTTTGAGCCATTTAGACACATTCGTATAAGTCTAACTAACTTTTTAGGAATTCCGAACTCCAGCAGGATACTATATAACTTCTCCCTCTTAATTGAATCATATGCTTTTTTGAAGTCTACATATAGTTGATGTACAGTACCATTATATTCCCATTTCTTCTCTAAAATCTGTCTTAAACTGAAAATCTGATCTGTTGTAGACCTGTTTCTTCTAAATGCACATTGATGATCTCCTAGAATGTCATCAATATAGGGAGTAAGTCTGCTTACTAATATATTTGTTAGAATTTTGTACGAAGTTGAAAGTAATGAGATGCCCCTGTAGTTGTTGCAATCTGTTTTATCTCCTTTCTTATAAATTGGTATGATAATTGATTCCTTCCATTCATCTGGAAGAGCTTCTTTTTCCCAAATCATACTAAGCAACCAGCGTATCTTGTCCATCAATTTTTCTCCCCCTGATTTTATCAGTTCTGCTGGGATCTCATCTGAACCTGATGCTTTATACATCTTCAATTTTTCAATCGCCATTTCAACCTCTAATGCACTTGGCTCTGCGACTAGCATTTCTGCTGTCTGTAAATTATCCTCCTCAATGTCCTGTTCTGTATGTACATTTAATAGCTGATTAAAGTAACCTTTCCATCTATTTAATATACTCCTAGAATCTGCAATCATATCCCCATTTTCATTCCGAATTATGTTTGTTCTAGCCTGAAACCCTTTCTTCTCTATACTAATTCCCTGATATAATTCTCTAATGTTCCTATTTTTTGCATTCATTTCAAGATCATTAATCTTCTCTCTCAAATATTCCCTCTTTTTACTCTTTAGTAACTTGGTGGTTTCCCGTCTAACACTACCCAATTGCTCTAAATTTACCTCATTTGGCTCGTGTAACCATTTCATTTTTGCTAGCTTTCTTTTCTTTACAATGTCGGCACATTCCTCATCAAACCATTTCTTGTTTTGCCTCTTTTTTAAACAACCAATGCTTTCTGATGCTGACAATTTAATAGTATCTCTTATAGCCTCCCATTCTTTATTTATATCAGTTTCTTCTTCGTTTGCCACATTGTCATCTGAAGATTCCAGTACTTCAAATCTATTAGCAATTTTGATTTGGTATTCTTGTCGCATTTCATCATTTTTCAAGTTTTTTAATTCATATTTTACAGAATCATCTTTAGCGTTTGTTCCTCTCATAAGCGATAGCCGTTGTCTGATTTTCACTCTGACCAGATGATGATCCGAATTGCAGTCTGTCCCTCTAACTGATCTAACATCAATGATGCTACTGTGCCAGCGTTTATCCACTAATACATGATCTATCTGGTTCCAAGTTTCTCCATCTGGGGACGTCCAGGTGTATTTATGAATATCCTTATGCTGAAATGTTGTGCTCTTAACAATGAGATTCTTCGATGTGGCAAATGTGACTAATCTAACCCCATTGTCGTTACTATCTTCATGAAGACTGAATTTGCCTATTGTTGGTTTGAATATATCTTCCCGCCCCACTTTTGCATTAAAATCTCCTAAGACAATTTTCATATGATATCGTGAAAGGCTATCAAATAAGCATTCTAATTCTTCATAGAACTCATCCTTGATCTTGTCATCTTTATCTTCTGTGGGGGCATGTACATTTACAATTATAAAATCATGTCGTTTACCCTTTAGAATTATGTATGATATCCTATCACTAACAAACTTAATATCTCGGATAGCGGATAGGATCCTCCTTCTGACTAAAAAAACCCGTTCCAAATGCAGGTCTTTCTGCACCCCCGTAGTATAACGCAAAGCTTCCTGATTCCTGACTACCTTCTCCTGGCCACCTAACTTCCTGTAAAGCGACTATATCCAAGGGCGATTTATCCAATTCCCGCGTTAATATCTCTAGTGCCCCGCTATTGTATAAAGTCCTAACATTCCATGTTCCTAGGAACATGTCCCTGTGTTTGAGCCTTTGGCATGGGTTCCCTGAAGTAGTCCCCGCCCGGAGAACCGAATGGGGGACTATTTGACCTCCGGAAAATTTTACCCCAGATGAACCCATGTCCGCATTTCTTGACTGTTGTATTTTTACGGTGAAAGATCGTCAGTCTTTCGCCCAAGGTACTTTTTTTCGTCTGGCTTATCACCTTCGACCAGTCCGGCATGGGTAACCCTATCGGCAGCAATGCTACCGCCGGCATAGCTCTCAGGATCATTTAAGCACGCAAGCCACTCCACCACGACAAGGTAAAGATACCATGGAGGGAAAGTAAAGTGATCCCACAACAGACCCGGAGGCCCTTGGGGTAGTAGGAGGTTAGGGCTCCCACTTTTTCTAGACAATCGGCACTTTATGTCAGCCGGGTTGTCAGCCCTGCGTGACGGCCGCCTTTACCCCCAGAACAAGCGTCTGGTACTCATTTCCGTTAGAGGCGGAGTCTACCCCAGGGCCATAGTGCCGCCAGAGGGTTTGGGTCAGTTTAAAAATCCTGACCCCAACGGGACTTGAACCCTCGACCCTCCGGCTTGTAGCTCAGTGCCTTAACCACTACGCTACGGCGTGCTCTTTGCAAATGGAAACTTAAAACATAATATATCATATATGTGGTGAAAGATATTAAGCTTTGGAAACACACATGGAATAGCTAGCCTTGTGGACAACTGCATTGTTATCACAAACACTTGTATTATTTGTGACACTCAAAATGCATACACAAATATTCAATCTTGAATCAGCAACTCTAAATGGTGTTTCATTTTTAACTTCAAAAATAGCATCATGTAAATCATTTACAGAAGATATTGTCAATGAATTATATGCCATAGTGACTGAAAAGTGTTAGATTCGTATAGTGAGATAGATAATTTGAAAAATACAAGTGTAGGGGAATATGAACCACAGCAGGATTCGAACTGGGGTCCACCATCTCACCCCCCAAAAAATATATTCACATATTTATGAATCCTAAAAAGGTATAAAAACAGACGGAGCACCTGACATAAATATTACTTGGATGCTTCTTTAAATTTTTATAATTTTTTTAAAAAAATTGTTGATTTGTAAGTCAGACAAATCATTATTATGCACAATATTGTGACAGAAAAAAATGAAGAAACTGCTCTATTACCCAAAGTTACCCATTCAGAAATGTATTTGTTTCTGGCCATTATAATTTAAATGGGACATGACATTAGAGAAAGACTGAAAGACTTGATCAACAATGGAACAATTCTTCATCCATATTTATTAATTTCACCAACTCAATTGATAATTCTTCATCCCTTTACATTCAAATACTGTGAAATGTGACACTTTCTTCACATTCTTAGATTCTTACATTTTGCTAACAATGGCATGGAAATTGACAAGACAGATGAAAATTACAATAGACTATAAAATTAGACAAGTTTTTATTTACTAAGAGAGGCTTACAAAAATTATTATAATTCTTCTGAAAATTTGGTAGTGGATGAGGTAATTGTTTTGTTCAAAGGTAAAGTGGTTTGCAAGCAATACATTCCAAAAAAAAAAATGTTTCAGTATAAAAATATATAAATTGTGTGACAAGACTGGCTATACTTATACAATGAAGGTATACTTAGGGAAAGACAGAGAAGAAATGACGAGACTTGACAGCTGCACGTTTAACAGTAAACAAACTGTCACAAGATATACAAGGACAGGGTTACAAATTATATATGGAGAATTTCTTTTCCTCTCCAGATTTATTCAATGACCTATCTATGAAAAAGCATATACTAACAAATATCATAATACATCTGCAGAGTGAAATTTTTGTAATGCTCATGGAAATGCTTTGAAGCAAAAAATAATGGGAAACTGCAATTCACATAGCTATTTTCGAAGTTTTTATTTAAATTAACATTTTCCAATCCTGGATAGAATCTAATTTAAGAAAGAAAAATTAATGCTTGAACCAGGATTTGAACCCTGGACCTCTCATTTGCCATATGAGTGTGCTGTCCATTACAACATTCAAACAACGATACAAACGTTAACATTTCTTTCAACTTATATGGTTAGAATGCATCAACAATGTTGCATAGATGCGACAAAACTATAGTCTGCAGAATATCAAAAACATATGAGGTGAGTCAAAATAACTAACTCATAATAATTAAAAGAAATCTGTGTTATTTCCTACAAATATTAAATAAAATTTCCTTCAATGTTTATGCTCCTTGAAGTACATGTTGACGAAAGAAATTAACGAGTGGATGAGATAAAATATGAACTTGTTGATATTTTGAAATTTATTTTGCCTTTAATTTAGTCATTTATTGACATGGAAACAAATGAAAGTGGTTCATAAGCAAGATCAGAATGCAGTGAGGGGATGCATTAAAATGTGAAGACAGTTAATTGAGCGGTAGCCGAGCGGTTAAGTTAGGAAGCCTTGGCGCAGAGCTACGGGACTTGCGCTGGTTCGAGCCTCCATGGGGGAAGAAATTTTCTCATGGTATTTCGGCCAGTATGGGACCGTGCCCACCCAGCATCGTGAGGCAATTGGGTAGCTACAATAAGTAGCGGCTCCAGGTTGAGGAACCAGCTATAACGGCTGGGGGACTCTACATGCTAACCACATGTCACCCCTACACTGGCTGTTGGTCATCTACCTCTGTGATTGACACATGTGGATGTGAAGGGCCAGCAGCCGGCTGGTAAAAAGGCAACCGCTGAAAAGTGGAAAGACCCTCAATCGGATCGGAATTACAATCAGAAGGGATAGTTCAGATGCAGACTTCACGCAAGACAATGACAAGGGCAAGAGTGATCATGACAACAGTCGGATGTCCAATTTAATTCACCAAAAGAATTTGCATCTTCAATAGACATTCAACTGGCATTGATGAAATTGGCACTTTTGACTTTATCGATAATGAGTTTTATGAAATGGTTACTAAGGAGTCCAACAATTCTGCCAAAAATCAAAGTCAGATTCAAAATGAGAGGAAACCTACCCAAGCTTATTTTTGAATCCATTTGTATATGGTACTTGTTGACTTTCTGAAATATGAGATTATTTTCGACTTGTGCATGTGTCCATTAATCCAGCAAGTTTTGACTCTCCAGAAATTTGAAAAATTCCGAAAACATACATCTAAATGACAAAGAAGGTAAGAAAGGGAGTGATTTTTTTTTAAGCAAGACCATTTCTAGACATTATAAAAAATTCAGAGCTTGTTATAAACCTGATTGAAGCTCTGAAAGGCATATTTGCATTAAAACAGTACTGCCAGGAAATCAACTAAATGAAGAATTCAAGTTGGATATAAGACAAGTTACGTTTTAAAGTGTAGGATTTAGAAAGAAGAAAAAGAGTGTCTCACTATTAGGTGAATAAGTCATTATGAATATTAGTCAGATTTTATGAAAGTTTGGCATCATATTTGTTTCAATAATTTTTTTTATTTCTATTCAATTTATGGAACTGTTACTATAGAAACAGATCAATGCTTACAGAATAGCTCAAGCAGGCAGGAAGGACTAAGCTATGAAATTCTGAAAATCGAAAGAATTAAAACAAAAACGTGGAAAAGCAGAAAGTTGTGACATTGAGACATGACTGCTGTTATGTGGCAATGTATTTTTGCAGATCCTCAAATTGTCACTGACCTCACAAATAGACCAGCACATGTCGATAGACAACTAGACTGGGATCAAGAGAAGCGTACTAATAGGCACATTGTCACAATTTAGTTGGTACGTTGTTAAAATTGAAAGACGAGTGAAAACTTTAGGCAGTTATCAATAATGCCATATAAATTGTACATAAATGCAAAAATTGTGACACAACTCTCTGCCACTTGGTTGATTTCTTCATTATTGAGAGAGGAATTGTTATCCAAAAGTAGAAAGATTAATGCACTGTAAGTGTGTATTATAAAGTTTTAGTTGTACAGATCATGATATTTATAGATTGTGAACTAATTCAGAGATGATAGTGACACTACAAAAAATTATATTAACTTTCCATGAAATGAAAGAAATTTGAGATTACTATTGAGGAGTAATTTTTATGCACCATATTTTAAAATTATATATTTTAAGCACTGGTAACATTAAAGATTAAATTAAAATGCTTCATACCTCACCTCATATTCAGTCCAGTAGACCGCAGTTTCAAAGCCTTTGGTGGCTTCATCTTCAGTACTCAAATAGAAAAACAAAAATAACTCACGGTTTGGGAAAAAATCCACATTCAAAAAAACAAGAAAGAAAAACTTATGAACTTCGAAATCCCCACGGATTCTGACTGGATCTGGAGGTTTATAGGTCCACCAACAGAGGGAAGGAGTAGTAGTTGTTCTGATCGACATCAGTTGATGAGAGATTACTGAAGATAAAGCCGCCAAGGGTTTGAAACCAGTCTAGTTAGAAGACTGGATATGAAGTGAGGTATAAAGCATTTTAATTTAATCTTAAATTAAACGTCATAGTGATTTTTTCCTATAGAAGTTCAACATTTTAAGTAACTTTGCGCAATGTTTTATATGGAGAAAACTGCTATCATACACAAATTAAATTCCCCAAGATAGAACCAGTCATTTGAACTGTTACCCTATCTGGGGCAGAGTTCAGATATTAGCATAAGCACAGCATCATATTAGTCAGACAGGAATGTGCCAATTAACAATGAGTGATGAGCATAATTTCTGAAAGCACTTGAAAGTAATTAAAGTTGAAAGATGCACAATTTAGTTGAATTTGATTGAAATTGTAAGGAAACATGATGCTGTAGCAATAACATGTGAAGTAAAAATAATGGATGTTATAATTAGTTTAAAATACTCTGTGTACAAATTATGTTTGTATGTGTTAGAATAGAATTAGTTTGAATGCATGCTGGCAGGCATGTATTAATATCTACATATCATTTTATCAGGAAAAAAGTACAGCCTTAAAAAATATATACACGCACTGATTAGTTGAGAAAAAATTGGAGAAAGTGATGCTGCTATTTGTCCATTGATAGCTGTGAATTATTGATATATTTTGTAAACATTGGTAATAGGTGCTTTCGGATGAATCATGTACATGTAAGAGCATTTTTATATTCAGGCTGGGATTTGAAACTATAGAGCTGAAGCTTCATGTAATATTAATTTAACCAACAAAACTAATTGTTTCAGTTTTAAGAAATAATTTGAGCCAATCGTTAATACATGAAGCCAAGCCCAGACATATTAATTGATTAGTATTGCTTACCATGATATCTTAGCTAATGAAGTGGAAGATAAGAGAAAAAAAAATGAACAGAGAGGCCTTGATGCAACATATCATTTACTTTGATCTCCAGAGTTGTTTGATATAATTACAATATTTTTTTGCTTCTGCAAAAAGGGACCCATATTAACTGGCATAAATCAATTTGCTAAAATTATTTTTTAAGTGAATAGAAAATATAATATTAAAATATTACTATATTGTTTCCTCTTTGCAAAAAAAGAGAAGTATATTTTGTTGTTTTCTATTCATCTTTTTTATTTTTAATCTGAGGCTCATATCAATGTTTATTAGACTAAGTGGGGTATTTATGGACATTATTCAGTTCTTAATTATCTCTGTTTTCTGGTTAGCAGCTTTTTGCATGAGTTGCTCACATGGCATTATAAATCAAATTAGCAGGACAGATCTCAGTGAAGCATGAATCTCAACTTCATTTGTTTATTTTGTGAAGTTGAGAATAAATTTACCAGAGTTCTCAACAATATAATCACTTCTGACTTTGTCTGCTAGAAGAAGAACTTTGCCATATAAAAATATATATAAAATGGGAATTTTGCCGTTTATCAAAATAAAATATATGTAAGTCATTTTAAAAATAAGAAATATGTATATTTAATTACAAATATGATGGTTACAAAATAAAATGTAAAAAAATATAAAATATGTAAAAAAAACTAGTATATATCCATTTTGACAGAATTTTAACAGAATATGGACACTTCCTCATTAAATAGTAAGAAATATTTCAGAATGTTTCTATAATAAATATTTTTGAATATGTATTATTACTGCTATTTTTAGGAATTAACACTATGATGTATATTTTAAATTAAAAATAAATTCTTTATCACCTCATAGTGTTAATTCATAAAAAATATCAATTGTAAGATGACTCAAGTCTGGGAAGAATAATAGTAAATTTTTACAGATTATAAGGCGAGATGATAAAGAATTTATTTTAAATAATAATAATGGAGAGCGCACAATGTGCACAATGAATTTATTTAAAATGCAATTATATTTAATAATTTTATACAACATTCTAAACAAATAATTTAATATGGTACAGCTATTGGAAGTATGTCATAACATTTTTGCTATAATTTTAGTTCTTTTAAGTTAGTCCTAAATCATACCCACAGAAATTTGGATAGTAAATACTCAATTATATCCAGAGTATTATGGCCATAAGCTCTCCACACATCTGAGTTCATGTTATTCTTCCATCTCATTCTTGGCTTATCTGCTGGATGCTTTCCCTCTGATTTTCCTATAAGAAGTTTCCATGCTCTTCTTTCATTCTCCACTTGTCCCACATGTCCTGTACATTGCAGTTTATTAAACTTAACTATCCCCTTCATGTCTGGTTTCCCATAAAGATTATGCAGTATTCTCCATTGACCTCTGTTCATCTGTCTTTGATCAAACATTTTCTTAAGAACCTTTTTCTCAGATCTCATAATCTTTTCTCCTCCCTTAAAGTAAGATTCCGTGTTTTACATCCATATAATTTAAATGAAAAATAACTGTTTTATATATTTTTAGTTAAACATTATAAGAGAGAAATTGGGATGAGAAGAATCCCTGTAATGAATAATATCTTGAGTTTCCAGAGTTAAGCCTATGTTTAATTTATTTCTGCACTTCATTCATATTTGTAATTATTGTTCCTAGGTATTTGAATTCAGCCACTTCTTCAAAATTTCCCTCATTTGTCATTAACTGTCAATTTCCATTATATAATATATTTTTACATGTGACTTATGTATAGTTTTATTGATATTTGAACCTACTTTCAGCCCCATGTTATTTAATATAATGTACATGTTGGCTTTTAATATTTCCTTGCATGTTGCTTAATAATACCATCATGAGCATATACCAAGAAAATATTAATACCAATGAGCTGATCACCTTCTTTATCCTCTAAGGATTTGATTGGATTAATGAATGAGTCAATTCATATCTTAACTCATAATGTAATTTCCCATAATTATGAATTTGATTGCATGTTGTAGTACAACATTGAACAACAGAGAGATTGGCTTAATCCATTGTGAATATCAGAAATATTATTAAGTGAATTGTTTCCATTTGTTATTTGTTTTTAATAAAATATGGACATTAATAATATAAAGTATATTACACAGTTATGCTTGAATTCATGATTTAATGTTAAAATTTAATTAATTGTTTTATCCAGAATTTAAAAAAAAAATGTGTTTCATTGACAAATGTTTAGCAAATGTTTATTTTTAACAATGTGTTATACTGAGTGCTAAATTAACAAACATTTTCATAAAGGAAAGAGGATATTACATTATTGTGAATTGAAAAATGATGTTTTTGAAGCAGATTTGCTCTGTTTGTATAATATAATTATGCTATTGTTAACAAAGGTGTAATGTGGCACACTTCATATTAGTTTTTTTTTCCCCTCCAAGCACGACAGGCCTAGAAGGCCCTTGGCCTACCAGCCCACTGCTGGCCTCACATTCACATGTGTTAATCAGAGGTAGATGATCATGTAGCCAGTGTAGGGGTGACATGTGGTCAGCATGTCGGGTCCCCCAGCCATTATAACTGGTCTTCTCAACCTGGAGTTGCTACTTATTGTAGCTACCCAAATGCCTCACGATGCTGGGTGGGTACTGGTTCCATAATGACTGAAATTCCATGAGAAAATTTCTTCCCCATGGGGACTCGAACCAGCGCAAGTCCCATAGCTCTGTGTCAAGGCTTCTTTGCCTTAACCACTTGGCTACGGCACAGGACACACTACATATTAGTAGCACTGTTTAATTCTATATATTTGCATTAGCCAAACAATGGTTTTGTTATCTCAGATGGTAACACACCTGCCTGTTGATCTGCAGATCAGAGTTTGAATCCTGGTGGGTATATATATATATATATATATATATATATATATATATTTATTTATTTATTTATATTTTGAGCAATTAAAGGCACCTTGTATAACTATAATCACTAGATTAAGTGGGTACCAATTATCTGGATTAATTGTATGAACAAATATACAGGGCGTTCCATTCAAACCTCCCACATTTTAATTAATCATAACTAACAAAGTATGCAAAATTATGAAACGAGGCCGGTATTAAACGAAACAGAAACTCAAAGAATTTTCATTGCCACACACTAAAACACCTCTATATGTGCACCGTTAGTAGCATGAACAATATCAAGTCTGTATTCGATTTCATGCCACGTTCTGTCTAACATGTCAATTGGTACTGTTGCAATTGTGTCAAGGATATGGGTTTGTAAATCATGAAGATCTTGTACTGGAGTTGCAAATATACGGTCTTTTACATACCCCCAGAGGAAGATGTCCAATGGAGTGATGTATGGCAAATGTGGTTTTATGTCATTATTGTCCAACATGTGACAAATGAATTAACTGCAACAATGAAAACAAAAATTCATTGAGTTTCTCTTTCTTTTAATACCAACCTCATTTCATAATTTTGCATACTTTGAGAGTTATGATTAATTAAAATGTTGTAGTTTTGAATGGGACACAGTGTATTGTACTCATGTAAGATTGGACATTAACCCATTTGTGCCTAGTGTTACATAAATGCAATATTTCCAAAGATTTTTTTACGTTGTTCCTATAGAGCTGTCTACTAATTTGTGAAAATTTTTCAAAAATGTTATTGCTGTATTTAACAGACAGATAAAAGCAATGGAAGGTTCTTAGGATCTCTACAATAACATAGATTAGACTGTATAAGGTATATTTTATTTCAGTAATGCTGTGATTGTTTTATGCTGGGATATAATAAAGTAATTACACCTACCGATCATTCAGCTGCGAATGACAATTCTTTAGCCAAATAAAATATCATATTCTGTTCTGTGAAATGTACACTTTCATATACATAATATGAAGGCCTCTAAAAATTTAAAGTAGGCCTAAACTAATTTCTCGTAGATTTTGTTAAATAAGTTGAATTATTATCATGATGAGCAAAATTGTTAGTTTAGACTTATGTTTTATACAGATGTATTATTACTAATAAATTATTTATTAAAAAAAATTGAATTATAGTCCCATTAAAACCAAAGTAAAAAATACTTTTATCAAGTACTTCTGGGTCAAGACACGTGCCAAAAGGAGGCTGCAGCTACCATGCACAAAAATTCATGTATAGTAAAATTACGTACAAAATAATAAAAATCATTATTAATTCATTCAATAAGTTAGTTCCATACAATCTAGATAAAAGTATTAAGAACTTCTGTTATTAGACAGTAATACAGCATTCTTCATTTATAACCTAACGGGCTCATGGCATTTTGCCGGTTTTGCTTGTACATAAGCTCTGCATGTAAAGCATGTATAAAAATCTTACCTTATAGAAGATGCTGGAAATGTCATCCACCCTCGGCTAAACAAGCATTATATCGGGAAAACACATTCTGATTCACTTGATTAAGTAATGTTTCTGATTTAATTTCAATATTTTGTTTTAGTTCTTCCAATGTATGAGGATTTGTCTCGTAAACTTTGTCTTTCAGGTTACCTCACAAGTAAAAATCACACACTGTTAGATCAGGGGAGCAAGAGGGCCATACACCAGCACCAATCACTCTATCTTGAAACACTTTCCTAATTTTATTCATGGACTCCTCTGCTGTATGAGCAGTAGCAGAATCTTGTAGAAAACAATCCATATAATTTTTCTTCTTCTGCCAGTTCAGTGGACGGCATTTCCAGCATCTTCTATAAGGTAAAACTTCTCAAAGCAGAATCACATGGGACCAATTTTTTTTTCCACATTAGACAAAATTTCACATTATAAAAAAAACTTAACATAGATTATAGAGTACCGTATGTCTTTTTACATACCTTGGATTAATTGTATTTCTGCTGCCTTTGAAAAGTGAAGTATAGTATGTATGAGCGACTTTGATGGTAACACACAAAAAGCAGTCCTGTTTCATCAGCATTAAAAATCTTTCAGGTGTGTATCCTGAAATTAAAGTATGCAGTTTTGGTTTCTGCTCACTAACTACACATCCTTTGTGCTCACTAACCACACTTTCGTCCACATCCTTTGATTCCCTGCAAATTTCATTCCACCCTACATTGTGTCATCTTTTAAAACTGTCCAGCCAACCTGAAGATGCCTTGAAATTGTTATTCCCTAAGAATTTAGCAAGAGCTAGAGCTTGACTTTGGAGAATCTGTCCAGAAATTTGGAGATTTAACTTCAATCACTTTCACTTTTTCATTTAATGACAATGATACATACATTTTAGCCATCTTTGTTCCGTAAATTCAGAACATTACCTGTGAAAGATTGGGCTCAGAACTTAAACTAATTTAAGATTTTACAATACAATGGTTATTTGTAAGACAGGTATCTGTATTTCGCATAATGGGTGAGGCCGAAATAAAATTTCAGGTACAGGTAGAATCTCTACTTCACTTGACGGCAGGAATCGTTCCTTTTTTTTTTTTTTCTTGCATAACAGGAATTCAATGAAATGAAAACTAACTTATTTATCTGCCTTTCCACTTTATAATTTTTTTTCCATGAATTGTGTAGAAATATCCATTTTCAAACTTACAGACTGAATAATTAAATACAGGAACGACTGGAAAGAACATATTGATAGAATGCCAGAAGAAAGATTTCCGAATTTATTGCTAAATTATAAACCGCACGGAAGGAGAAATGTTGGACGCCCACACAGAAGATGGTTTGAACAATTTTAACAGTTCTGAAACCGGTACGAGCCAACAGGCTTAATCCCTGGATGATGATGGTGATATCCTCCCATTTCCGCATTGAACAGATTCCATTTTATGCAAAATAAATACATATAAAATTACTATTTTGCCAGGACCAATAAATTTGTTCACATTGGACAGATTTCTGCATTATTTACGTTCTGGATTAAACAGGTTTTATGTACATGCTTTACGTGCGGAATTTATGCAGGAGTAAAGCCGGATGTGGCACACACAACTGTGCACAGGCAAAATGCTGTGTGCTCGTTAAGTTATAAATGAAGAACACTGTATTACTAGTTGCAAGTTACAAATTCATGACTTAAGTTATAAAAGTTGGTAAAAGTATTTCAGAGCATTTATTTAATAATGACAATTACAGGCACAATTGAGTTAAGAGTATTTATTAACCAAATTTTGTATGTGGATATGATTTAGACCTAACCTAAAAGTACTCAAAATTATAGCAGAATGTTGTGACATATTTCAGTAAATGTACATCATCAATAAATTATTTATTTACAATTTTGTGTGTTTTTAGACTAGGTATAAGCCTCACCCACACATGGGACATGTTAAATCTAATAATGAAAAAATATAAGACATAACATTTGTAACAACTTTGTGAGCACAGAAAATGTTTTCAGCTGAGTACCCAACTACACTTGAGTGTGTCCATAAATACCTGCCTAAGATATTGGCTTGACTTTGAACCCACATTAATCCATATCAAGAGAAATTTGGACTAGGTAAAAAGTTCTAATAAATTCTAAGCTTTTTTTTTTTACATTGGGGTAGTTTATTTACCTTGAGCCTGCAACATATTTTTTATAAGTAAAGTTTGTTATTGAGTTATTCAGATGCATTAATGAATACTTTTTAAGCATTATTCTCAATTGAAATTCATCGGAGAACATTTTTTTAAACAACTCACCTGATAGAATTCATGTTTTCCATGGTACCGTGGTTTCAAATGTATTGCGTTCATCCTCAGCCATAACTCTGACTGATGAAATTCTTGGCTTCAATTCTTCTATTGTCACCACCATCTTCAGCATCTATGGTTGAATTTATGAACTTTGAAATCAAATTATTTTTGTTGGGAATATCAAAATTCATTGATCTATCTTTAATTTTCTGGATGTATATCTTCTCCCAAACTGTAAATTCTAAAGGTTTATCCACTTGTTTTAAAAGTTTAGCTTCTCTTCAATTTTATGTTCTAATAAACTATGTGCAGCAATTGCTGATTTTTCAATTTCACAATTTTTAATTCAAATTGAAACTTAGATGGCAGCACAGAAGATGGTGACAATAGAAGAAATGATGGCTGAAGAATTTCATCAGTCAGAGTTATGGCTAGGTTGAACACAATTGTGTTTGAAACCGCAGTATCGTGGAAAACATGAATAATTCTATGAGATGAGTTGTTTAAAAAAATGTTCTCCAATTAATTTCAATGATTATACCTCATAATGTTTACTTCCCAACATTAATTTAACATATTCTCAATGTTATTTAGGATTTTTATCAATTATAATTTATGCTGGATTTCTGTAGAAAAAATGGAAGAGTATAGACAAATTGTGATCTTTGATCTTCATATTTTTAATTATCAGCAGCTTAGAGATATATAATTCCAACATATGCTACAAAACTTTCTTATTCAACTTCCTTCCTATCTTCGGGATGACTATTAATCAATTTTTAATATTTTTTATTGTTATGAATTTTAGTTTAATTTATTGTTTATCATCATACTTGTTTCATCCTTCATATGTTCATTCTCGAGTTTATTTGAAGCAATAAATAAGTGAGTCTGTTGCCATCTTACTTCATAGAAGTCGAGTTCTTTCAGGACATGTTTCAAAACACTTCTGTTTCATCATTAGCTTGTCTAGGACAATGGACAAGCCGATGATGAAACAGAAGTGTTTTGAAACATGTCCTAGAAGAATTAAACTTTTATGAGGTAAGATGGCAACAGACTCGTTTATTTATTAAGAAGAACCTCATAATGTTACTTCCTACTGTCATTTTATAATTATTTGAAACATCCTATCACAAAGATTATCTTATTTTTGTATGTTCCTGACTTTGTTTGCTCTCTCTTTTTTTTTTAAGATTTGTCTTTAGAATTTTATTTTCATTGGAGTTTTTATTATTAATTTAGCACTTCTCTCTGAAGGATAAATTATATTTGAAGAGAAACATTTTTGCCCCGACTGAGACTCTAACTCAGGAACCGAAATTCAAAGATCCTGGGTTCGAGTCTGTCTGGGCAAAAATTATTCTCTTCAAATATATTTTATTTTCATGTTTGAAATTTTTATTCCTTCACATTTTCTAGTTATCATCTATGTTTCTGTCATATGTAACTTTCTCGAAATAAATTTCATAAATATGAATGTAGCACAATTTTTCTTGATTTGAAAGTCATGTAATTTTACTTGTTATGTCCGTGTACTTTGTTAGCAACAATAAACTGTTTATATATGCAATATACTATGTGATCACAGTATATGAACATTAACCTTTCTCCACTTCTTCTATTATATCTTTTTTTAAAGTTAAGAAATCTCTAAGACAAGTGTACATCATGAATCTAGCTAAAAATGTCTCAGTAAATTAAGTAATAAATTAATTTGAAGGCTCACATTCTGGTCAATGTTAACTAAATCACTGACACTATCAAACCCGAAGGTTCATTGCTGCACGGACATAAGTTCTCCATGCATCCCTTTCCTGAGCTAATGTTTTCCAATGATGTCCTGTATAATCTATTTCCCTAAAATCATGGTTAATGTTATTCTTCCACCTCATTCTTGGTCTACCAACTGGGTTGTTTTCTTCTGGTTTTCTTACAAATAGCTTCCATGCTCCTCTTTCATTTATCATTTGTGCCACATGTCCTGCCCAATAACAACCACGAGTTTTGGAAAAAAATATTAATATTTATAATAATAACAAAAATATTTATATTATTTAAGAAAAATTATAAAACTTAAATTGTTTATGTCCTTACAAATACAATTATTTTAATGTATGTAAAAAGAATTGATAAATTTAATATATGTTGAGTAAAAATAAGTCCATGAAAATATATGTTAATGAAGTATTTTATGTGATATTTACAACTTCATGGACCATGTGAAAGTTTGAGTGAGATACATTACGTCCAGAGTTATGTGCAGAGTATGTGAATATTGTATGGATAGCATAATACATATTTATTTTTAATATATGTTTCTTTGATATATTTATTTTATTTCTCTGGCAATTACATTCTAACAATAAATCTGGAAGTTAATGTATTTAAAATAAGTGTATTCTAATAAGATGGGACCAAGTATTGCACTGATCACACAGCATATACATTCCTTTTCTTTAAGTAAAATTTTATCACCTCACGTTCTTCAATAAATTACTGATAACATTTTAATGAAATAATAATACTTCATAGTTATATTTGAAGAAAGAAATGTTTGAACCCAGGACCTTTGGCTTTCCAGGCCAATGCTCTATCAACTGAGTTACCGGTGCAAGTTTCAATCTAAACACACATTTTTCTCTTATATATGTTGTAATTCCCATGCACCAAATGCTATGAAACGAATGCTTCTATCTTCGCAAATGGCAGCTTCTTAGTTAAGAAGACATTTATTGGGAATTTAAACACTATTTTATAAAGCCAGTAGGGCTTCTATTGATGTTTTTATTATTAATTTAACACTTTTCACTGAAGAATAAATTATATTTGAAGAGAAAAATTTTCACCCAGACTCAGCTCAATTGGTAGAGCATTGGCCCGGAAAGCCAAAGGTCCTTGTTTTGAATCTTAGTCTGGGCGAAAATTTTTCTCTTCAAATATAATTTATCTTTCAGTGAGACATGTTAAATTAGTAATAAAACATCATTTCTTTTGTTTCCTTAGATAAGTGATCTAGAGATTTTTCTTGCTATTCTAATATTTTTTTAATATTCCACTTATTTATAGTTGATTTTAATAATTGATATGATACCCCAGGTGGATTATTGTCCTTGTTTACTCTTGATATTAAAAATTGAATTCACTAACCTAATTCAATCCGTCAGAAACCTCAATGTCATGGGTCTAAATAAAAAAAATCATAATTCAGTTTTCCAAGGCAATAGCCTTGGTTTTTTTTCCCCAATAAAATCTTCCAACTTTTAAAAACTACAAAAAAATCAATTTAGAGGGCATGTCCGGATTTATAATGGAAAAAATCCGGTCTAAATTCAGAATTTCAGATTTGAGTTTTCCGACGCTATAGTCAAAAAATGTAAAACTTTTCCAAATTTTGAAAACTATAAGAAATCAATCTAGAGGGTGTGTGTACGAGATTTATAATGCAAAAAATGTCTTAATTCTGTTTTCCAAGGCTATAGTCTTGTTTTTTCCAAAAAAGTCAACATTTTCGGAATTGTAAAAAACTGAAAAAAATGAATCAGGAGGGTATGCCCGCGATTTATAATGCAAAAAATCCGGCCTAAATCCTAAATTTCATAACTGAGTTTTTCAAGGTTATATATATAGTCTTGGATATTTCCAAAAAAAAAATTAAAAAATCGAAATTTTGAATACTGTAAAAAATTAATCTAGAGAGTGTGTTCGGGATATATACTTACTCACTGGCACTATCGAACCCGTAGGCGCATGGCCGCGCGGACATCTCTCCATATATCCCTTTCCTGAGCTAATGCTTTCCAATCGTTCCCTGTATAATCTATTTCCCTCAAATCATGATTAATGTTATTCTCCCACCTCATTCTTGGTCTACGAACTGGGCGTTTTCCCTCTAGTTTTCGTACAAGAAGCTTCCATGCAAGTCTTTCATTCCCCATACGTGCCACATGTCCTGCCAATCGCAGCCTACGAGACTTAACTGTTCTTATTATATCTGGCTTCCTATAAAGACCATTTAGTTCATTGCTAAGTAGTATTCTCCATTCACCTGTCTGTTCATCTTTCTTTGGTCCAAAAATTATCCTAAGTACTTTATTCTCAAATACTCGTAATCTCCTTTCCTCCCTTAAAGTAAAGAGTCCATGTTTTGCATCCATATAATATAAGTGTTCGGGATATATAATTTAAAAAATTCCGTTTGAATCCAACACTTCAGAGATCAGTTTTCCAAGGCTATAGTCTTCGTTTCTTCCAAAAAAAAAAGTCAACATTTTCGAAATTTTGAAAACTGCAAAAAATCAATCTAGAGAGTGTGTTCGGGAAATATAATTTAACAAATTCGGTCTAAATCCAAAATTTCAGAATTGAGTTTTCCAAGGATATAGTCTTGGTTTTTTTCCCCCCAAAAAATGTCAAAATTTTCCAAATTTGAAAACTGCCAAAAATTCAATCTGGAGGCTGTGTGCGGGATTTATAATGCAAAAAAATTCGACATAATTACAAAATTTAAGAAATGTGTTTTCCTAGGCTATAGTCTTGGTATTTTCAAAAAAAGTCAAAATTTTCCAAATTTTATAAACGGCAGAAAGTCAATCTGGAGGGT
Organism: Diploptera punctata; assembly: GCA_030220185.1. Taxonomy (NCBI): domain Eukaryota; kingdom Metazoa; phylum Arthropoda; class Insecta; order Blattodea; family Blaberidae; genus Diploptera; species Diploptera punctata. The sequence continues at coordinate 12,013 of JASPKZ010009454.1, read as the reverse complement.
GTGCCCGGGATTTATAATGCTAAAAATCCGGTCTAAATAAAAAAATTCAATATTCAGTTTTCCAAGTCTATAGTCTGGGTTTTTCAATGTCAAAATTTTCGAAATTTAAAAACTGCAAAAAATCAACCTAGAGGGTGTGTCCGGGATTTATAAACGAAAAAAAAAACGGTTTAAATTCTAAATTTCAAAATTGAGTTTTCCGAGACTATAGTACGGGGGTTTTCCCCCCAAAATAGTCAAGATTTTCGAAATTTTGAAAACTGCAAAAAATTAATCTAGAGGGTTTGTCCGGGATATATAATTTAAACAATCGGGTCTAAATCCAAAATTTCAGAATTGAGTTTTCCGAGGCTATAGTCTTGGCTTTTCCCCCAAAAAATGTCAAAATTTTCCAAATTTTGAAAACTGCAAAAAACTCAATCTAGAGGATGGGACAATCCATATCAAATTGGACAGCAAAAAATCTTGCAATTTATTTTTTTATTTTGTGTATCCCTAAATATAGTGAATACATTTATAAACGTATTAATACAGAAATTTAATTTTTATCATTTATAGGTTCGTAGTTATGATGATCTAAAATTATCGTAAATATGGTTAACTAAAACGTTTACTAATATTTCTGAAACAGTAAACAGCAAAAATGTGTTTCAAACATATTTATATAGGTGATATCATGTAGTTTAAGGGTGTTATTTTTATAATTAGGATATTTTTATTTTCGGTGTCAATTTTCTGTTTTATGGCGGTTTACTGCAGTACATATCAAAAAATGAAAACGGAAAAAATACAGGATACTATTCGCGTAATAAGGGTTAATTTCCAGCAATTACCCTTTTGGAGAGTTGAATAGTTCAGACAATATAAATGTTTTTTGTTCTATTTTCGTAAAAAAACTCGCGGGTCCATGGCGCAGCAGATTCATTTCACGACCAAGGTCGCGCGCGTACTTTATTGAAAGAGCTTCATCAGTGACTTTTTCAACTGCCATTAAATCGAATACGGTAGATTAATTTATAAAAGTGGCGATATTTGAATTCTTACGCAGTAGATATTTATCAAATTTTATTGCTGAAGTGAGAAGTAAAGAGCTCTCTTACTTACGTTTACTGTGAATTATTAAACAAATTATTTATAACTAACTCACTCACTCACTGGCTCTGTGGAACCTGTAGGTTCATGGCAGCGCGGACATAAGCTCTCCATACATCACATCCCGAGCTAAAGTTTTCCAATTATCCCCTGTATAATCTACTTCGCTCAAATCATGTATATGTTATTCTCCCACCTCATTCTTAGTCTTCCAACTGGGCGTTTTCCCTCCGGTTTTCCTACCAGAAATTTCCAAGCACCTCTTTCATCCTCCATACGTGCCACATTTCCTGCCCATCGCAGCCTTTGAGACTTATCTGCTTTTATTATATCTGGCTTCCTATACAGATCATGTAGCTCATTATTATGTAATTTTCTCCATTCACCTACTGTTCATCTCTTTTTGATCCAAAAATTTTCCTAAAAACTTTATTCTCAAATACTCGTAATCTTCTTACAGTTTAAATGTAATATTATATAATAAAAACTCTCATCATTAATTGAATAAACTGGTATAATTTTTTATTATCTTATAATTACTAATTTCGGTCTTAAAATAACTTTTTATTCAGTGTATTTTATTGTACCCTGAAAAATTTGACGAAATAGTATTGTTATAAGATATCACTTCCAAATAAAACCGAATGTTTTAATACTCGTACCACTTCCTACCAAACAATAATAATGCAGCATCAGCGAGTATTCCTTAAACATCTGTTTTACGTCAACAATTCTCAAGTTCAGACAGTTGATTTACATCAGTATGTTTAGTGCATCTCGTCATTTTAAGTGTCACAGTCAAATTTTAAATAATATCTTATTGTTTTTAACTCACAAGTTTGCGGATCTACAAAGACTGAATGGTGAGTTAGAAGTTAAATATAATTTTAGTTATGCATATATTAGTATACAATAGTTATTAACAATATTATGTGTTAATATATAATTTTACAATTTCTTAAATGTTTTTGGAATGAGAGAATAATCGTTGAGGTATACATTTTGTGTTATAAAAGGAGAATAATGGGAAGTTTAGACATTAAATTTAACACTATAACAATAATTTAGCTTATGATAAAAGCTAATATTATCGTGCATTTTAATATCATCTTAGATATGTCATGAGTAGGGAATGCAAGATCAGTAAGTGATAACAAGCCAATGAAATATATTTATACCTCTTAAATATTACCTGTAACAGCATGAAAATTGTTATAAATTATTATCGATAGTTTAACATTACTTACAATATTCAACATCAGACATTGGTGTAGGGTACAAGTACAAAATATTACAACACATTACAAAACTACTCTCTAGGAAATATTTTTAATAGGCCTACCAGTTTGAATTCGTAGGTGTTTAGTAATTTAAATTAAACTATACATTAGCCAAATCAGCACAAAATTAACCGCCTACTGAATATATCAATAAAGATTGTTATATTTAATGGCGTTATTATGTAGCAATTTATTTCAAGCGCGAGGTTCTCCTACGTACCATAAATTTACGACACGGGACTCACGGATTTCCTTCCTTCTGGAGAAAGCTACATTCAGAATTGTTACGCCTTTAAAATGTCATTGATTCCTATCGAGTTTGAACCCGCGAACCTCGGAATCGGAGGCGTACAGAGTAACCACTTGTCCACGATGATGATGATGATGTAATAATTGTAATAATGATAATAAAAATAATGTAATGATGATAATAACAATAAAAATATTTGTAAAGTGCGCAAAGGATTATTACCAAGTAGCTCCGTCATTGTTTGTACGAGCGAGCGATCTCCACTCACGCGAAAGGTATTGCGGGCAGTCTACACATAGGATATTTTAGGAAAAATAATTATTTTTGGTAGTTTCCTTTCAAGACTCCACTTTAATACTAATTACAAAAAATTAACTGGTGTTCAGGTAATAATGTGGTATTTTTTGATTTTATAAAATTTTTGGTGAGGAAGGTCAATTGCGTATTAATTGCATTTACGCCCTTCAGAAAAACGTAAATGTTAACATACTAATTTTCAAGCGATAGAGCATGAAATCATCTATAATATGACTCTCTTTTCAAGTTGAGGGAATAGCCATACTTCGAGAAATGTATTTTATAAATGAGACTATTTAAAACAATACGATAATTTGACAGATCTATTACTCTTTAATTACATCAAGCGAAGACTTGAAATTCGGTTCAGATATTCAGTATATCATAAAGTTTCACTGTAAAAAAAAAGGTAAACTTTTAAAGATGCGAGTTCAATTTTCACAATTTTTTTGCCGATTTCGTATGGAATGTCCCGGATGTGTCTGGGATTTATAATGTGAAAAATCCTATCTAAATAATACATTTTAGAATTGAGTTTTCCGAGCTATAGTATTGATTTTTTTTTCAAAATATGTCAAAATTTTCCAAATTTGTAAACTGCAAAAAAATTTGGAGGGTGTGTCCGGGATTTATATTGCAGAATATCCGGTCTATATAAAAACAATTCAGAATAGAGTTTTACAAGACAATGGTCTTGCTTTCTTATAATGTCAATATTTTCAATGTTCTGAAAATTGCAAGAAAATCAATATAGAGGTGTGTCCGGTATTCATAATACAAAAAATCCGGTCTAAATTCATAATTTCAGAAATGTGTTTTACGAGGCTGTAATCAAGTTTTTTTAATGTCAAAATTTTCGAAATTTTGAAAACTGCAAAAAATCAGTCTAGAGGGTGGGTTCAGGATTTATAATGCAAAAAATCCGGACTAAATCTAAAATTTTAATAACAACATAATTGCGCAGAATCGTGCGAAATTAATTGATTTGGCGTATTGCGATAATGACATTGTCACTTTGGAACACAATTCCAGATATCTTGTACGCTTTAGTCCGCACAGTTTACATCTGCAACTGTCTTCGATTTAATGGTAAGTGATATTCACACACACTTTGTGATGGAAGCCGTGGACTGCATAGCGGTTTATCTGGTGCCTTAGTTCCTTGTTTGGTCCACACCAGCTCCTATCTATCATGGCAGGCGTACCGTAGAATTCTTCAGGAATGGCATCCCGCTTCTGTCTTCTCTCTTGCATCTGTTGTTCGTAAGCTTTAGTGGATGGCAGGTAATAGCGCATTCTGAGGTCTTCCAGGAAGAGCTGTTCTCTTGTTAGTACATAGACCAGTCTCGAGGGAGTGAATTTAGAGACTGCTAGAATTTTCTTTAGATAGGAGGCCTTGACGCTTTCCCTAGATTTTTAAGTCATTTATCTTCACATGTTCCCAAACTATCTCTATCCCATATGCGATTATTGGCATTATATTTGCATCAAAGAGTTGCACAGCTGTGTCTGCTGATAGTAGGGCAGGTGATTTTATTTCATTCATGGCTCTTTGAGCCGCTGCTGCTCTTTCTCTGACGTGTATTATAAAAACCAGTTATCCAATGCTATAGTATTCGTTTCTTTCATAAAATGTCAAAATAAAAAAAAATAGAATTGAGTTTACCAAGGCTATAGTCTTGGTTTTCTTTTTAAAAAAAATGTCAAAATTTTCCGAATTTTGAAAACTGCAAAAAATCAATCCAGAGGATGTGTCCAGGATTTATAATGCAAAAATCCGGTGTAAATAATATGAATCAGAATTGAGTTTTACAAGGTCTTGATTTTTTCCAAAAAAATATCTACATTTTCTAAATTTTGAAATCTGCAAAAAATCAATCTAGAGGATGTGTCAGGGATTTATAATGTAAAAAACCCAGTCCAATTCTAAAATTTCAGAATTGAGTTTCCAAGGCTACATTCTTGTTAATTTAAAAATGTCTAAATTTTCGAAATTTTGAAAACTGTAAATCATCAATCTGGAGGGTGTGTCCGGGATCTATAATGCAAAATATCGTGTATAAATTTAAAATTTCAGAATAGAGTTTTCCAAGGCTATAGTCTTGGTTTTTATTTTTAAAAAATCAAAAGTTTCGAAATCTTGAAAACTGCAAAAAATCAATCTAGAGGGCGTGTCCGGGATTTATATTGCAAAAAATCCGGTATAAATCCATAATTTCAGAATTGAGTTTTACAACACTAGATTTTTTCAAAAAATGTAAAAAAATCCAACATTTTGAAAACGGCAACAAGTCAATTTAATTGATGTTTCCGGGGTTTGTAACGCAAAAAAAATCCGTTCTAAATAAAACATTTCATAATTCAGTTAACCAAGCTATAGTCTTGGTGTTTTTTTTTTCCAAAAAATGTCAAAGTAATCGAAATTTTAAAAACTGCAAAATATCAATCTATAGGACATATCTGGTATTCATAATACAAAAAATCCGGTCTAAATTCAAAGTAACAGAATTTGCTTTAAGAGGTTATAATCATGTTATTTTTTTTATGTCAACATTTTCGAAATTTTGAAAACTGCAAACATCAATCTAGATGGCGTGTTCGGGATTTATAATGCAAAAAATCTGGAATAAAGACAACATTTCAGAAACCAGTTTTTCAAGGCTTCTTTTTTTTTATAAAATGTCACAATTTTCGAAATTTTGATAACTGCAAGAAATCAATCTAGAGATTGTGTCCGGGAATTATAATGCGAAAAATCTGTCAAAATAAATAAATTCAGAATTGAGTTTTCCAAGTTTATAGTCTTGGTTATTTTCCAAATAATTTCATAACTTTCGAAATTTTAAAAACTGTAAAAAAAATCAATCTGGACTGTGTTCGGGATTTATAATGGAAAAAATCCGGTCTAAATTCAAAATTTCAAATTGAGTTTTCCGAGTCTATAGTTCTGGTTTTTTTTTCAAAAAAATGTCAAAATTTTCGATATTTTGGAAATTGGAAAAATCAATATAAAGGATATGTTCGGGATTTATTTATCCCAAAAAAGTCAACATTTTCGAAATTTCAAAAACTGCGGAATTACTATCTACAGGGTGTGTCCAGGATTTATAATGCGAAAAATCCGGTCTAAATCCAAAATTTCAAAATTGAGTACTCCAAGGCTATAGCCTTGGTGTTTTCCCAAAAAATGTCAAAATTTTCGAAATTTCAAAAACTGCAAAAATACTATCTAGAGGGTGTGTCCGGGAATAATAATGCAAAAAATCCGGTCTAAATCCTAAATTTCAAAATTGATTTTTCCAAGGCTAGATTCCAGGTCTTATCCAAAAAATGTCAACATTTCGAAAATTTCAAAAACTGCAAATATACTATCTAGAGTCTGTGTCCGGGTTTTATAATGCGAAAAATCCGGTCTAACACCAAAATTTCAAAACTGAGTTTTCCAAGGTTTGGTGTTTTCCAAAAAATGTCAAAATTTTCGCAATTTCAAAAACTGCAAAAATACTATCTAGAGGATGTATCTGGCATTTATAATGCAAAAAATCCGGTCTAAATCCAAAATTTCAAAATTGAGTTATCGAGGCTATAGTCTTGGTCTTATCCCAAAAAGTGTCAACAATTTCGAAATTTCAAAAACTGCAAAAATACTATCTACAGGATGTGTCCGGGATTTATAATGCGAAAAATCAGGTCTAAATCCAAAATTTCAAAATTGAGTTTTCCCAAAAAAATGTCAAAATTTTCGAAATTTCAAAAACTGCAAAAATACTATCACGAGGATGCGTCCGGGATTTATAATGCGAAAAAACCGGTCTAAATCCAAAATTTCAAAATTGAGTTTTGCACGGCTATAGTCTTGGTGATATCCCAAAGAAGTCAACATTTTCGAAATTTCAAAAACTGCGAAACTATAGGGTGTGTCCGGGATTTATAATGCGAAAAATCCGGTCGAAATCCAAAATTTCAAAACTGAGTTTTCCAAGGCTATAGTCTTGGTGTTTTCCCAAAAATGTCAACATTTTCGAATTTCTAAAACTGCAAAAATACTATCTAGAGGGTGTGTTCGGGATTTGTATTGCAAAAAATCCGGTCTACATCCAAAATTTCAAAACTGAGTTTTCCAAGGCTATAGTCTTGGTGTTTTTCCGAAAAATGTCAAAATTTTCGAAATTTCAAAAACTGCAAAAATACTATCTAGAGGGTGTGTCCGGGATTTATAATGCAAAAAATCCGGTCTAAAACCAAAATTTCAAAATTGAGTTTTCCAAGGCTATAGTCTTGGTGTTTTTCCAAAAAATGTCAAAATTTTGCAAATTAAAAAAAACTGCAAAAATACTATCTAGAGGGTGTGTCCGGGATTTATAATGCAAAAAATCCGGTCTAAATCCAAAATTTCAAAATTGAGTTTTCCAAGGCTATAGTCTTGGTGTTTTCCAAAAAATGTCAAAATTTTCGAAATTTCAAAAACTGCAAAAATACTATCTAGAGGGTGTGTCCGGGATTTATAATGCAAAAAATCCGGTCTAAATCCAAAATTTCAAAATTGAGTTTTCCAAGGCTATAGACTTGGTGTTTTCCAAAAAATGTCAAAATTTTCGAAATTTCAAAAACTGCAAAAATACTATCTAGAGGGTGTGTCCGGGATTTATAATGCAAAAAATCCGGTCTAAATCCAAAATTTCAAAATTGAGTTTTCCAAGGCTATGGTGTTGATGTTATCCCAAAAAATGTCAAAATTTCCGGAATTTCAAAAACTGCAAAAATCGTATCTAGAGCATGTGTCCGGGACTTATAATGCAAAAAATCCGGTCGAAATCCAAAATTTCAAAATTGAGTTTTCCAAGCTTGGTGTTTTTCCAAAAAATGTCAAAATTTCCGAAATTTCAAAAACTGTAAAAATCCTATCTAGAGGATGTGTCCGGGATTTATAATGCAAAAAATCCGGTCTAAATCCAAAATTTCAAAATTTAGTTTTCCAAGGCTATAGTCTTGATGTTTTTCCAAAAAAATATCAAAATTTCCGAAATTTCAAAAACTGGAAAAATCCTATCTAGAGGGTGTGTCCGGGATTTATAATGCAAAAAATCCGGTCTAAATCCAAAATTTCAAAATTGAGTTTTCCAAGGCTATAGTCCCGGTGTTTTTCCAAAAAATGTCAAAATTTTCGAAATTTCAAAAACTGCAAAAATACTATCTAGAGGATGTGTCCGGGATTTATAATGCAAAAAATCCGGTCTAAATCCAAAATTTCAAAATTGAGTTTTTCCAAGGCTATAGTCTTGGTTTTTTCCAAAAAAGTGTAGGAATTTCCGAAATTTCAAAAACTACATAAATCATAACTAGAGGGTGTGTCCGGGATTTATAATGCAAAAAATCCGGTCTAAATCCAAAATTCCAAAATTGAGTTTTCCAAGGCTATAGTCTTGGTCTTGATGTTTTTCCAAAAAATGTCAAAATTTTCGAAATTTCAAAAACTGCAAAAATACTAACTAGAGGGTGTGTCCGGGATTTATAATGCAAAAAATCCGGTCTAAATCCAAAATTCCAAAATTGATTTTTCCAAGGCTATAGTCTTGATGTTTTTCCAAAAAATGTCAAAATTTCCGAAATTTCAAAAACTGCATAAATCCTAACTAAAGGGTGTGTCCGGGATTTATAATGCAAAAAATCCGGTCTAAATCCAAAATTCCAAAATTGATTTTTCCAAGGCTATAGTCTTGATGTTTTTCCAAAAAATGTCAAAATTTCCGAAATTTCAAAAACTGCATAAATCCTAACAAGAGGGTGTGTCCGGGATTTTATAATGCAAAAAAAAAACCCGGTCTAAATCCAAATTCCAAAATTGATTTATCCAAGGCTATAGTCTTGATGTTTTTCCAAAAAATGTCAAAATTTTCGAAATTTCAAAAACTGCATAAATACTATCTAGAGGGTGTGTCCGGGATTTATAATGCAAAAAATCCGGTCTAAATCCAAAATTTCAAAATCGAGTTTTCCAAGGCTATAGTCTTGATGTTTTTCCAAAAAATGTCAAAATTTCCGAAATTTCAAAAACTGCATAAATCCTATCTAGAGGGTGTGTCCGGGATTTATAATGCAAAAAATCCGGTCTAAATCCAAAATTCCAAAATTGATTTTTCCAAGGCTATAGTCTTGATGTTTTTCCAAAAAATGTCAAAATTTTCGAAATTTCAAAAACTGCAATAAATACTAACTAGAGGGTGTGTCCGGGATTTATAATGCAAAAAATCCGGTCTAAATCCAAAATTTCAAAATCGAGTTTTCCAAGGCTATGGTTTTGGTGTTTTCCCAAAAATATGTCAAAATTTTCGAAATTTCAAAAACTGCAAAAATCCTATCTAGAGAATGTTTCCGGGATTTATAATGCAAAAATTCCGGTCTAAATCCAAAATTTCAAAATTGAGTTTTCCAAGGCTAAGTCTTGATGTTTTTCCAAAAAATGTCAAAATTACCGAAATTTCAAAAACTGCATAAATCCAATCTAGAGGGTATGTCCAGGATTTATAATGCAAAAAATCCGGTCTAAATCCAAAATTTCAAAATTGAGTTTTCCAAGGCTATAGTCTTGATGTTTTTCCAAAAAATGTCAAAATTTCCGAAATTTCAAAACTGCATAATCCTAAGTAGAGGGTGTTGTCCGGGATTTATAATGCAAAAAAGTCCGGTCTAAATCCAAAATTTCAAAATTGGTGTTTCCAAGGATATAGTCTTCTTGTTTTTCCAAAAAATGTCAAAACTTACGAAAATTTCAAAAACTGCAAAAATCCTATCTAGAGGGTGTGTGTTCGGGATTTATAATGCAAAAAATCAGGTCTAAAATCCAAAATTTCAAAATTGAGGTTTCCAAGGCTATAGTCTTGGTTTTTATCCAAAAAATGTCAGAAATTCCGAAATTTCAAAAACTACATAAATCCTAACTAGAGGGTGTGTGTCGGGATTTATAATGCAAACAATCCGGTCTAAATCCAAAATTCCAAAATGTGATTTTTCCAAGGCTATAGTCTTGGGTGTTATCCCAAAATGTCAACATTTTCGAAATTTCAAAAACTGCAAAAATACTATCTACAGTCTGAGTCCAGGATTTATAATGCGAAAAATCCGGTCTATATCCAAAATTTCAAAATTGAGTTTTCAAAGCTATAGTCTTGGTGTTATCCCAAAAGAGTCAACATTTTTGAAATTTCAAAAACTGCGAAAATACTATCTATAGAATGTGTCCGGGATTTATAATGCGAAAAATCCGGTCTAAATCCAAAAATTTCTAAATTGAGTTTTCCAAGGTGTTTTCATGGTGTTTTCCCAAAAAATGTCAAAATTTTCGAAATTTCAAAAACTGCAAAAATACTTTCTAGAGGGTGTGTCCGGGATTTATAATGCAAAAAATCCGGTCTAAATCCAAAATTTCAAAATTGAGTGTTTTCCCAAAAATGTCAACATTTTCGAATTTTTAAAAACTGCAAAAATACTATGTAGAGGGTGGTCCGGGATTTATAATGCGAAAAATCCGGTCTAAATCCAGAATTTCAAAATTGAGTACTCCATGGCTATAGAATTGGTGTTTTCCCAAAAATTGTCAACATATTCGAAATTTCAAAAACTGCAAAAATATTATCTAGAGGCTGTGTCCGGGTTTTCTAATGCGAAAAATCCGGTCTAAATCCAAAATTTCAAAACTGAGTTTTCCAAGGCTACAAACTTGGTGTTTTCCAAAAAATGTCAAAGTTTTCGAATCTCAAAAACTGCACAAATACTATCTAGAGGGCGTGTCTGGCATTTATAATACAAAACAACGCGGTCTAAATCCAAAATTTCAAAATTGAGTTATCCCAAAAATGTCAACATTTTCGAAATTTCAAAAACTGTAAAAATACTATCTACAGGTTGTGTCCGGGATTTATAATGCGAAAAATCCGGTCTAAATCCAAAATTTCAAAATTGAGTTTTCCAAGGCTATAGTCTTGGTGTTATCCCAAAAAAGGCAACATTTTCGAAATTTCAAAAACTTCGAAAATACTATCTATAGAGTGTGTCCGGGATTTATAATGCGAAAAATCCGGTCGAAATCGAAAATTTCAAAATTGAATTTTCCCAAAATATGTCAAAATTTTCGAAATTTCAAAAACCCAAAAATACTAACTAGAAGGTGCGTCCGGTATTTATAATGCGAAAAATCCGGTCTAAATCGAAAATTTCAATATTGAGTTTTCCAAGGCTATAGTCTTGGTGTTTTCCCAAAAATGTCAACATATTCGAATTTTTAAAAATGCAAAAATACTATGTTGAGGGTGCGTCCGAGATTTATAATGCAAAAAATCCTGTCTAAATCCAAAATTTCAAAATTCACTTTTCCAAGGCTATAGTCTTCGTGTTTTCCCAAAAAATGTCAAAATTTTCGAAATTTCAAAAAACGCAAAAATACTATCTATAGGGTGTGTCCGGGATTTATAATGCGAAAAATCCGGTAAAAATCCAAAATTTCAAAATTGAATTTTCCCAAAATATGTCAAAATTTTCGAAATTTCAAAAACCCAAAAATACTATCTAGAGGGTGCGTCCGGGATTTATAATGCGAAAAATCCGGTCTAAATCCAAAATTTCAAAATTGAGTTTTCCACGTCTATAGTCTTGGTGTTTTCCAAAAATATGTCAACATTTTCGAAATTTCAAAAACTGCAAAAATACTATCTACAAGTTGTGTCCGGGATTTATAACACGCAAATTCCGGTCTAAATGCAAAATTTAAAATTAAGTTTTCCAAGGCTATAGTCTTGGTGTTTTCCCAAATAATGTCAGAATTTTCGAATTTTCAAAAACTGCAAAAATACTATCTAGATGGTTTGTCCGGGATTTATAATGCAAAAAATCCCGTGCAAATCCAAAATTTCAAATTTGAGGTTTTGAGAGGCTACAGTTTTGGTGTCTTCCAAAAATGTCAAAATTTTCGAAACTTTAAGAACTGCAAAGACACTATCTAGATGGTGTTTGGGTGCCGGACTTTATAGTGAAAAAATTCCGATCTAAATCCAAAATTTCAAAATTGAGTTTTCCAAGGCTGTACGTGTGGTTACCAAAA